>JAUPMG010013505.1:0-15521 GCA_031762675.1 Pachysandra terminalis
CTCAAATCGGGATTTTTACTTATTTATTCCCGCAATATTTTGAAATTGCCGGAATTACCGAGTTAAGGGAAATTTCCTGAATTGCTTGATTCTCTGAAGTTGGACCTATGGATTGAAGTCAAGGCTCTATTGTCTTCTAATCTAAGTGATTAGCAAGATGACCATAATTATCTAAATTAATTATGCCATTAAGCGTAATTAATTCAATAATCCGAACTCGGGATATTACACGACCTCGGCATAATACCAATCATTTTTTACGGTTGATAACTTACATATAAAAAAAATTGATGGCTTAAATAAAGTTTTCTATTATGCAGATAAGAAAATATCGGTACTGTAGACCAACTCTTTTTTTTATTTTTTATTTTTATAGATGTTGCCTTTTTTTATAAAACTCAACTACCTATTAACCCTCTACTCTAACATAATTTTTCTTTTCTCTCAAACTAACTGTTGGATATTTCAGTTGGCCCATTAGAGTTTGGGCCGACTCAGTTGGTAGTTCCATAATGAACTGGCTTTTATGTTGGTCCTTTGTGGCTCTCACCCTCTTAGAGAAGATTTAGGAGTTGAGTAGAGTCTGTCATGCATGAAATTTGAGATGTGGATCTTGAGGATCTCGAGATGCGACCTTCGAATCCAATCCTTGAATTCGGTAACCAACCTCGATCATCAAAGAAGAAATAATATGGCGGAAGCCAATAACATAAATCAAACCATCATTCAAATCAATTGTCATTACACCGTAAGTCCAAATCCAAATTAGAATATCAAATGAAAATTTAATTCCTTTGACTAAGCTATTACATTCAAATCCAAACTACATCATGAACAGAAATCGTTATCCTAACTCTAATATGCATCTTCTATTTCGATCTATCTCCTTAACATGTTGAACAAACAATGCATAAAAGACATGAGCTTACGAGGCCCAGTAAGTAACAAAAAACCTATATCTCATATTATCATACAAATATACCTAGCATATCATCTACAATGTTCTATCAACTACAACAGATGATCACTAATCTTCAAGAGTTATGATAACACAGCTAAACACATGGAGTAGTACATATTATTCTCACAATTTTATTAGTATCTAAAAAATAGTACATAAATAAGAATATGCAATGATGATGAAATAATGATATGAAGAATGCACAATGCAACACATCAATAATGAATATTAGATGAATGCAAAACCATGATCAGGTATTGTTTAGTTTAGTCATGTCAAATTTGTCGAACTTACGAATATCCACCGAACAGAGTGATCCATCTTATAGGCAAGGATCAACTGCCTCCAAGTAATCATTACTTGGCATCCCATTTTAATACAATTGGATGACACTCTCTTACATCCCACGTGTACAGCTGTCCCTAACCAAACCAGAAATTTCCAATTTTTGATATTTTTGATTTATTCGCAACCTTCACCCCGAAATTCTACGAGTGTGGATAACAATGGTTAAAACATAAGTGGAAGTAATTATCAGTTCTAGTAATATATAGTAACTAATACTACCGAAGCTAAAAATGAAACAAACCTATGAAAATAAAGTATACTCTTAGACTGTACCAATGATTTTGTGCCAGTCTCTCTCTTCGCATCTAAGCTCCTGAACCTAAAATATAAACAACACATATAAGCTGGAATCCAGAATGAGTAAACCTTCAATGAAGTGTATTCACTCATGTTCCAACATTATGAAAAAAGTGTGAAAGGTGTATAATATGTAATAAGAGTATATGTGTAAGTGGTGAACAGTGTGAGCATTTAACTATAAATAACACAATCTAAAGTTCGCTTCCATTCTCACAGAGTATAACTCAGGAGTCAGTAACCCTACAACTATATGCATAGATTTTATATGAAAATTAGGCCAAGTGTTTCATACACGAGGCTCTCACACTAATATCAAAATAGATATGCAAATGCAAACGCTGTATGGAATGTGAAATATCGTAAGCTCCTACGTGATCCCAATCTCTATCTGGGGTGTCCCTACAACCTGAATTGGCCACAGGATGTTCCAGCAACCTGAAATCATCCCCTGTATGAATAGATTAAGGGATATGACTATTCTACATGTACAACATAGTTTTAAGGATTTTCAAGCTAGGAGGCAAAATCCCCCACTTATTTTTTATCACGGGCCCGCGGCCAAAGCTCACATCCACATGTTTATTCCTTCAGAGAATCTTACATATTCACAATCCAATAGAAAATATAACATGGCTCACTATCTCCCAAGCTTACACCAACGTGCAGATCCTTATGTAACCATCATTCTTCAAGTTTGTAGAGGCCTCCCTATGTGGGTTCACTCTCAGCTTGGGTACGATCACAGGGTTCTCTTATAGGACTATAGTGGCTATCAAGTCAAATATCCCATGTGCTAGTCTAAACCCAAAGGCATCATATGGGATATTAGACTAGGCTATCGCAACCGGAAGGTCCATATGCAACATCCAAATTCAAATCCATTTAAGTTGTAAAGGCCTCCCTATGTGGGTTCACTCTCAGCTTGGGTACGATCACAGGGTTCTCTCATAGGACTATAGTGGCTATCAAGTCAAATATTCCATGTGTTAGTCTAAACCCAAAGGCATCATGTGGGATATTAGACTAGGCTATCGCAACCGGAAGGTCCAAATGCAGCAAACAAGATTTCACGGACATATATTCAAATCATCAAACATATGGGCATAGTCCCATAATCTATCCTACTAAGCATTTCAAAGTATACAAGCAACTAATATATATATATACACACACATATATATAATACTATAAGAATAATAGGGCAATTATATACATATGAGTAAATGAAATAATACTAATTGGGCACACAAGCACCGAATCCTCATCAACATATTAGAATCCTAAAACATGATCCAACTATTATAAACATATCTACGAGGCATTAGGATGCCTAAGCCAAACACAGTCCCAAGAAATCATACTAGGAGCACCTCAAATATGCCTTTAATCATAATTGAAGGTTACATACATTACCACAACTACCATTTGCATCCAAACACATGTATTATGATGGTATAAAGCTAATAGGAGTGTTTGGGGACCATACTCACTCATTTCCCCAAAATCTCTTATTGCTCGGCCAAGTCTAGAAAATTCAATTTCCGGGAAAAGGGGTCAAATTTTACATGATAACTCTAATTGTCCCGGAAATAGGCCAAACACATGTGGTTAGTCAAGATACATGTGCTCCCATTTGAATCACTCAAACTGGACCAGGGAGCTGCTCGGCGACCCTTCGGCACGCCGAAATGTGTGAAAGTGTGCCAAATAGGTTGGCACATCAGGGTTTGGTCCAAATGAGTCTCGATAGATGAGAAGTCAACTTAGTTTAATCACTAGTTTGGTTTGGCGACCTCTTAGGCTCGCCTAGACTATCTTGGGCGACAAAACCGGAGAGCCAAAATAGTCACTGAGATTCAACAAAGTCTTCGGCTCGCCGAATAGGTTCATCGAAGCTCAGGAAGGGTCCAAATGAACTAAAATTTCACCAGGAGATTGTTCACACTCCCAGGAAGGTTCGATGATGCTTAGTTTATGAAATTAGTTGATCTATAGTGGGGATTTGGGGTTTTGCCCTTATTTTCTCCACTTGGGGTTTGGTTTTTCCACAAATGAAGTCAAATATGGTGATCAGGTGTTTGGGGTTACCACATCCCAAAGAGAAGGTGGGCATACATCAATCAACCCTTTTTCCAAGTCAAAATGCAAAAACACAACTAAATACATCTTCAAAGAGAAGATACTCAACTTGGGGCATTGTCGGAAATGTGTCGGGGTTGATCCGTCATGTCCTCGAGACTCATTTGCTCCATAGCTCCAAATCTCACATGTGCTCCATAGCTCCAAGAAAAGAGAAAAGAGGAAGAAGAATAGGAAAATGAATGAAAATTGACTAAGGCTCCTATTTATAAGCTTACGGGTCAAGTTGGGAATAAGTTCAGCAGTGGGGGCAAAATAAGGTTTTTGATCCTACATTTCTCAGTTGGTCACCAAAACAACTTCTGCTAGAGAGCTTTTACTGGGGGGTCTGGGGTGGATCTCGTGATTTGACGGATGAGATTAATTATCTAATCTAATTATTTTATTTTAAAATAATCTCTAAGGTCTTTTCTGACTAATCGGGCTGGTTACCTAAAATAGATTTGGTCTTCCTAATGTCTCGAGGTCGATAACTAAGGTGTCTTGATTACCTAAGGTTAAGGGTTAGATGAGCACTGATCTAACCTATTAGTGAATTTGTTTTACTAATTTTAAATTAAACTTGGTTACTAATCTTAATTAATTAGGGGTAATTGTTCAGGTTCTTACAATCTAATCCCCCTTAAAAGAATTTCATCCCCGAAATTTCTCTAGGGAGTCCTAAAGGCGAAGGTAAGGAACTACAAGAATGCGCACACACAAGAGAACCAAAATACTAATATAATATCATAATCAAACACAAAGGGAAAACACATCAGGTTCATTACATAAAAAGGGAGGGGCGGATACGGCTATCCACAACATACAATCCAAGTAAATGAAACTGAAGCGAAGTACATAACAAGAAATACATCCGACAATAGAACAGACAATTCTACATAGCAAAAGAAACAAGAAAATAAACACTGTAGACACCCCGATTTGCACGAGAATGACTTTCTCTTGATTTTTGCAACTCCTGGAAGGCTTGGCTTGAGAAAATGGCGATCCCCAATCATTCAATGAAATCCCACTTCTGTCATGTGCTCAAATCTCAGAAATCCCCGAAAATCCCAAAAAACATGTGAAATGACCAAAATACCCCTGGTAGACCTCACTTGATCCACTTCCGTCCTAAATCCATTTTCAACCTCAAATTTGAATTCTTGAGCCAAAATGCTCTCCAATGAGTATAATCTTAGGCTAATTTGAAGTTCGTCGAAAAAATGACAGTTTTGCCGCTAATCTGGTCAGTTGGATCAAAATAGCTAAATCCAAGGGTCTAAATATTTTTCTGACATCAAATCTGGATTCCACATTGAAATACCTTCAAAACGATTGTGATTTTGTAAAATTCTGAGTTCAGGAGTCGAAGGGTCATTTTTGGTATTTTTAAAATTATCAAAAAATGACAGAAAAATATAATGGGATGAAACAATAAAAGAATACTTTAGGGAGGGAATTGAAATAAAATGATTGAGAGAATATTTGAGGAAAATTTGTCATGAGAATATTAGAAGTGCCATGTGTCAAATCTCCAAAAAAGGAAAATAAATAATAAATAAATAAATAAATAAATAAATAAAATTTGGAGAGAGCACCCCACGTGCTCTCTCCCTCTTTCCTTTTCTCCATTTTCTTTCTATTCTCCCTCCCTTTCCATTCTTTTCCCTTCCCTTCTCTCTCCTCTTTCCTTTTTCTCTCTTTCCCTCATCTTCTATATAAGAAGGCACAAGACGCACAAACGGGAGGCCGGATCTTCCCGAATCTCTCCCATAGCTCTCCTCACTATTCCCGCACATTCCAGCAACCACCTGCAACCTCGCACTATCCAAACTGCTCATGCCTCCTCCCGTGCATCGTCTGCCACACCAGCACACGCCTTCCCCTTTCTGGCTACTGCTCCCACACGCTCTCGGTGCTCTCCTTTCCGGCCGCCGTCCTCCCGTTGTTCCCAACGCACCAAGCTTCTCCATTCCGTTCGCCTGTTCCCGTCTTCTCAGGCGAAACGCACCGACTGCCTCTTTCCTTCATATAAGCCGCTGTTGCTGCCGCAACCAACCATTTGCAGCAGCACGCTCACACCCTCTCTTCTCTTCTCAAACCCCTCTCTTCTTCTTCTCTCCTCCACCGACCACCACATCACCCATCTGCTCCTTCTCGCCTCTCTCTGTTCCTTCTCTCGGCACCGTTCACCACCACTTCTCTCCCTTTTCTCTCTCTCGATCTCTCTCTCCCTGCGATCTCACCGCCCCCTCTCTTCTTCTTCCTTCTCTACCCGCACACCATTGGAAATTGTTATGTTCTATTTTGACCCAAGTGGGCATGAATAATGTAGTTGTCATTAACCAAACCAGAAAATCCCAATTTTTAGATTTTAAGCTTAATTCGCAACTCTCACTCCAAATAAAAACTTGGGAGTAGAAGCAATATTAAACCAAGGTTGTTAAATCGAAAGGAATTTACACAAGGTAGAATTAAGGAAAAATAGTAAACGTAGAATAATACTGATTACAACAACCTTCAAACAAAAACAATGGAAATTAACACGAGTCTAGTATTTTCAAATAAAATCCTAATAATTATCGAAAATCAATTCAATAAACAAGTAGTTTGTGGTGAAGAAACTCTACGATAAGTTCTAGTAAAATATCGAATGAAATCTTAGAAACGATTAATGCCTATAAGAAATCAACATCAGAATATATCAAAGTCATTCTAGAAGATATTATAAATGAGTGATAGTATGGAAAATATTACATTCAATCCAAAGTTAAACATTGGGAAAAATAAATAATAAAACTAAGTTCTATACTTAATCAATTCCCTTGTAAAACATTCATACAACAGATAATTCAAATAAAACATCTAATTATCTATTACATTACATCAAACAAAATAGATATCTTCATCTTCTTCTGGGCTCCGTCTTGATCTTCATCCTCCAATTAAACTCCATCTAAAAGACCTGAAAGTGGTTGCTTAAAAGCATGAGCTACACATAGTCAGTAAGTACTTCAAGCACAATATAATCTATGATCGAAGTAGGGCCAAAGCCACTCTTCAATGATATTCAACAATAGTAAACATATGAATAAGATGACATGTAATAAGGATGCATACCATCAATAGAAATTAAATGAGTGAAATGACATCAACCTAAGATGTTATCTAACAACTGTATGTATGCAAATAAAATGATATAACTCAAAGATGCATGAGGTTGAGTCTTAATTAATGCATGCTGTGCACTTACCATATAAAATCACCAATGTGATCTAAACAAGCAGTCTAATATGAAATGGAGTCTGTATGGATTCCACATAGACCCGATCCATCTTTAGGGAAAGATGTCATAACGGACCATCCCCCAAAGATAAGGTCCTTTTTGACTAGTAATCGTACATGTTGGTTTCATCATATGATCTCAATCATGTTACTCAAGGATGCTCACTCAGAATCAATCCCCCAATAAGGCAGAAGCAACATATTATTCTATGTGCGTAACATAGTTTCTAGGGGTTTCAACCTAGATGATACAAGCTCCTCACCTTATTTTCGATCATAGGGACGAATCCCAAGGCATCACTCAGAACTTTCTTAGAGAACCACACAACACCGATCAACTATCAGAGCTCACACATATGATGATTCGGATATTGGGTCTTACCAACAAGAAGTGCCCTCACCTATCATCTTTCCACATGTCTCTTGGATCATCACCTAGGACAAATCCCTCACCATGGGAGATAACAACAATTGGTCTATTGGGATGATCAGTCCCTCAACCCACATATATATAAATCTATTCACTTATTATGATTTCAAGATCATAATATTCTCAAGTAATAACCTTGAGTTCCAGAAATATGGACTCAGGAAAACAGGTATTACTAGTAGACCAAATCCATGGTTAAGAGCAAATGTAGTGCATGTGAGAGGGTAAAAATTAACTAAACAATCAAGTTTGTGTACAATGTGAAATGAAAATCTAATACCATGACGCACAGAAGTGACAAACCTTGGGAATCATCTTACTACAAGTTTGGGAGGAATACCAACAAAAAGGGTTCCCTGGCAGCTTGGGCGAAAACAATATAGTCCTCTCCGTGGACAAAAGGTTCAATAAATCAAGTTATCTCATATACGGGTCTAAACCCAAAAGTATCATATGGGGCATTATACTAAGCCATAACAGCTAGAAGATCCACATACAATTCATTGTATTTAAGTCCATCAATATTAGAGTCTAGGATAGGCTCATTCAAGTATTCACCCACAATTTCATAAATCAATATTCATATAACTAATAATTCAATAGGAAATCAACCATATGAAATATCCACAATTCAACAAAACAAACATCAATAGGAAGCAACTATATGATATATCCACAATTCAACAGAACAAACATCCTGAAAGCACCATCGGCGCACCGAAAAGGTCTAGGCGGAATCCTCGGTGACAAATCCAGGGAGTAAAATTCTCAAACAAGTCTCGACACACTAAAAGTTCTCGGCGGACTCCTCAACGTGCTACTCGGCGCACCGAGCAGAATTTTTGGGTTGACACCCTTAGACTAAAAAGGTCATAACTTTTGGTACACATGAAGCATCTAGGTTGTTCTGGGAACAGTTCGGCGCACCGAGAAGGTCGCCGAACCTCAGGTTTGGTTATTTTTTAGGGTTTTCAGTCTCAAACAACACTATAAAGTTAAAAAACAGTAAATGAACATAATTAACATAAAATCTCACATAAGGATCAATCAATTTCATACCATAATCATCATCAAAACACACTTAATAACATCAAGTTCTCAAATCATGGATACACCAATTTTAATCACCTTGATCAAAGAAAGTGTCCTTGTGCAACTAATTCTTTCAAAAAACATATTTAACTTGATTACTTACCTGGAGAATATGCAAATCAAAACAAATCCAAGCTCCAAGCACTCCTTTTTCTCCAAGCTCCAATGTTCTCCTTCTTCAAGCTCCTTTAAGCAAGCAAAACTCAAGGTTAGGGTTTACAAGCTCTCTCTTAAGCAAAGAGACAACCAAAGAGAAACCCACACTTCTTGTGTTTGGGTCCTATGAGGTGTCACAAGGAGAGCCCCTGATCCCAACCAAAAACAAACTAACCCTTGGATGAGAAACATGTGTAGGATTTGCTAGAACCCTCCACACCATATGTGTTGATTCAAGACACATGTGGGAGTCACTAGAACCCTCCACACACAATGTCTCTCCACCAACAAATCTAAGTCACACAAACAACACAAACAATCCAAACCACACATCATAATTAAAATAGGTCCTGCTATGGTGTGTTACGCCTAATAAATATGGTGATCCACAACCAATCGCAAGGCACGATTAACCCCGTGGTTAATCCAAACAAAGGCAAACAAACATCATGATGGTTAACTAAATCAATCATACATAATTAAAAAGTTCAGGCTGTTACAGTAGTCATTTGATTATGGTTGGATTTTATTTTTAGCTGTTGAATTTTAAATGAAAGGTTTTAATTTAGTGAGACTTCCGCTGAATATAGTTATGCTTTCTTGGACCACGAGATGGTTTAATTGGTTTGGCCGCATCCATGGTTTGAATCTGAAGGTCAATCCCTTGGAAATCCTTGAGATTTTATATCTCAAATTCGGTGCTTGACAGAAAGAGAAGAGGAACAGGTAACAACACTCATAGTTCGAGTTAACTTGAAGGAGAGGAAGAAAGATGTAAATAGCCGAAGAGGCGATTTGACAGGCTACCATATCTCTTCCCAAGATACCGACGCGTGTGAAGATCATTGATTACCTCCCTTACGTCTCTTCAAAATTGACAAAAGACTAAGAGACGCAAAGGAAGGTAAGGGGCCTATGTACGGCATATATCTGCCTATCTTCACCGCCCAATGAAAACATGACAGTTGGTGCTCAAGGATGCCAAAAGATGCACTGAACACGATGCACAATGGATCCAAGTGTAGCGCTGAACACGGCACATAAGGAAATCAAGTGTAGCACCGAACACGAAGCACGCATAAGTTAATAGAAGCGCAATACTTAGCGCTCATAGAAAAACAATAAGAATGCGACACCAGTTGCGCACAAGAATAATCATCAGCGTTGCGCATGGAACATGATGGAGTTATAGATGTGCGACGCGTGGCAAGAAGAATTGATGGCAAGTGAGATCACTCGCCCGGTCCAACTGTCCAGAAAGAGAGAAAGGGTACGGGAATGATCAACCCACAACCTATTCAAAGATAATGTGCAAGCGGTTATTCAACCGAATTGAATGGTTACGTAATTGACTAGACCATTCTATAAAGTACAGAAGACCTGCTTTTTCTCAACCTCTCCAAACACATCAACACAAGCTCAAAAGCCAGCGCAACGCTACAACTTAGACCTTTGAGTCTCCTATCTCCCTTCGTTGCCTCCGTTGCAACAACAGTGCTCGGTTCCTCTACCGCTCATCCAACCACTCTCTTAGGAGTATTGGTATCAACATTGGTAAGACCTTTCGGTCCGCATGTGTAATTCATAGCCACTGGAACGTGAATCCCCTCTGTTCACCATTAGATCTAGTTTGGGTCTACCACTCTCAGCCTCAGACTTATCACCACTAGCACCCCTCGGGAAGCTGCTCTCAGTCACGGTCGCTTATCTAGCCTGTGCATGCGTCACGACCACTGCGATAACACCCCCGCGGTTCACTTGCCTTCTTTCTATCTCCTACATTTTGATCATTCTCTCTCGAGAAGCTGCCTGCTAGTATAAACAGTCTGGCCTTGACTACGGACACTGTGATAACCACCTTTGGGTTCCCAGACTTCTTTCTATCTTCTCTTTATATGTTTATTTGTTTATTGACTATCCTGTTATTTAATCTTGAATAAACACTTGATTGGAAGTGAGACTGCGATGCATTATCTCAAACCATGGTAATCATCTTTCCTGACTGAAGGATTTCAGATGAACCCAAGAAGGGAAGATTGCCAAACTTTGAACAATCACCTAATAGCCTAATGGACGCGTATCCGGTGGCCGATTGCACGATCGATTGCCCAGACAACTCGGTTTAGTCTGTGTGGACCGGTTCCTGGGATCAAAACCCAAAATTCCCAATCTGTGGACTAGTAAGTCCTGGCATGCCCGCGCGAGAGATACACACACACACACACACACACACTCATACACACCCATACACTGCACCAGGCGTGCGTGCTGCCCGAGCCACACACGACTGACGGGAAAGGGGGGACTCGAGAGGGAACAATTCCAGTTGGGGAACCTCATGCGATCAAGCAAATCGGCAAATCTGAAATAATGGTGAACCAATATTTGCCAAATGTTGGCACTGGCCGTTGATTTCGGATAGCCAACATGAATGCCTAACAGAGCTTTGAAGCATTGAGATAAAGGACCAGGACAATGATGTTGGATACGATTTAGGGCAAAGGAATGAGGAAAATTAACATCATTATCTTGGTCCAATAATAGAAATGAATCGATGTATTCGCCTACTAGGGGTAGACCAATTAGGACGATAACATCCAGGCCCGTCAGAGCCACACGACTACTCGAAATAGAAGGATCCCCAAGAAGAGGAAGAGTTAGCAGGATCTAAAATAAATTTTGAATGAGCTGAAGAAGAATAAGTGTAAGATTAGATAGCCAAAGAAGCGATTTGACCCGCTATCAGATCTTGCTCCTTCCCAAGAGACGGTGCGTGTGAAGATATTTATTACCTCCCTTACATCTCTTCAAAACTGACAGAAGACTAAGAGACGCTAGGGAAGGTAGGGGCATTGTTACGGTGTATATCCACCTATCTTCATTGGCCAATGACAACAAGACACTTGACACTCAAGGATGCCAAATGAAGCGTTGAACACGGTACACAAGGAAGCCAAGTGTAGCACTGAACACGGTGCACAAGCCAAGTGTAGCACTAAACACAGCACACGACAGAAGCTAGTAAAAGTGCAATACTTTGCTCTCACAGGAAACTAATAAAGGTGCGACACTAGGTGCACACAAGAATAACAGCAGCGTTGCGTACATAACATGATGGAGTTACAGATGCTTGACGTGTGGCAAGAAGGATCGAAGGCAAGTGAGCTCACGTGACTAGTCCAACTGTCCAGAAAGAGAGAAAGAGCACGGGAATGATCAATCTATGTTTTATTCAAAGATTATGTGCAAGCAGTTATACAACTGAATTGAACGGTTAGATAATCGACCAGGCCACTCTATAAAAGAACAGAAGACCTGCTTATTTAACCCCCCCCTCACATCAACACAAAATCAGCCAGCGCAACGCTGCATCAGACCTTCGGGTCGCCTATTGTAAGGACTCGTACCCTATGAACCAGTTTTATGGATCAAACCTAACTAATTGGGCTTATCAGCCCATAAGACTGGAATAGGGAAGCCTTAGGCGTGCACAATAGACTTTAGTTTGGGGTAAAGGGAGACAAATGTAATTCTCCTTATCCCAAACCCTCACTATGAGTATTAAATTAGATTTGGGTTTAAGGGATAATTTCTTGAAAAAGGAATTAAGAGGAGGCCGAACCAGATCTGTTTTAGGAGAAAGCTCTTCCGCCTCCATCTCCAGCCTGGTGATGGAGAGAGACACCAAGAAACCATTCTCTATTGGATAGATGTCACAGGTAAGTTGCTGGAATGAGTCTAACTCTCTTATTGAAAGTATCTATTGCTTTTATTTACTTATGGTTGTGGTAGCAATCCGCGGTCCAGATGTGGATCTTGAAGGTCTAACCTCGAGATCCGTGCAATCCCTCATTGGGAATTGTGTCACGGGATCTGGGGTACTACAGATTGGTATCAGAGCATAAGGTTTGTTCAAATTATGGTTGCTAGAAATTAGAGACATTAGGTATCACTTAGATATTGGAATTAGGTGAGGAAACACAGAAAGACTATGAGGTTGTGTGCTGATTTCTCCTTGTTTGTTGCTGTGATTGTATGGGTGCTATGTGCTAACCAGGGTGAGTAACACAGTGTGTAAACTAAGGAAGTGGGGGTAGGAGAATACTAGAAGGTTAGTAATTAGATACAGTAGAAATTTTGAGGATTCTTTCATGTGTCTTGAAGGATCCATTCTGAAAGATTACTAAAGGATGGATGGCCACCATGCTTGAGAATCTTAAGAATGAACTTTAAGGATGTAAGATGTATTGTTTGAGGTAGTGTACTGTGTGAGAAGGCTCAAAGAAGCTGACCACCAGGAAACTCATGTTGTGTTGAATGCAAACTTATGTATATATGTATAATCCTAACACTGACCAAGTACCTCCATTAATATAAGAGATGATGTAGTTGCAAATACATCGGGGCCCTATAATTTGTGAAAAGGAAGGTGTGTTAGAATAAGTATGCAAAATTAAAAAAGTCATGTTATATTTACTTACAAGAGATTATTTCCTAGTGTGATAGTGAAACTAATAATAATAAACTTTAGACTTCAGCAAGTAATAAAGTGAATAAATAAGAGGAAAGTAGAGGTCACGAGTATAACTACAAATACAATAAGGGCAAGATTTAAGGCAGATCATGGATAGTAATAGGAGTTAATTGTAATGAAAATCAGGTGCAGACCGTGTTCAGGTCATGAGAGGAATTAGAAAGGAATTAATTAGGGAAAAGATAAAATGCATTGGGGGGAAGGAATTAATTAGGGAAAGGATAAGGGAGGGGGGGTGCTAATTATGGAATCCAACATAAATTTTCCATTTTAGAGATTCAAATTTCAAACTCTTTTGTTATGTTATTATTTTTATTTATTATTTGATTTGATTTTATTCTTTTGTGTTTGATACCTGTCGACGTGCAGGGATTGGGGGGGGGGGAGGTTTCTCTTCAACCAAATCAACAAAACCCTAGAAACTTTTTCTCTTCCACCTCCAAACCCTCAATCCCGTCTCCTCCCCTTGAGATCTTGATCAAACCTTAGATTTAGAGTTCATTGTACTCATCTTTAACATCCATTGACGTTTTCTCAAACCCCTTTTGAAACAAAACTTAATTTGATTTCTTTTGGTCTTTTTCCCATCTTTTCTCTTTCTTTATTGCTCCAACGATGCCGAGGGAGAGGGCGACAAGAAAGTTCGAATCGGCGAAAGGCACGAAGGCTGTGACCCCAAAGAAAAGGAAGGATGGGGCAAGTGCGTCACACCCACCACTGCCGTATGAGTCCTCTTTGTCTGACTTGGTTGAAGACGAGGAATCCAGTGCTAGTTTTAGTTTGGAGCGATGACCCACTGCCCGAGCACACCGGCAACTTGCCGCGCTTGAGAAGGTTTTCACGGAAACGTTTTTTGATGGGAAGGTTCTTCTTGAGAGACCCACCATTATTGAAGATGTTCAACCTTTCAGAGTGCTTGACGTCCTGATAGCCGGCGAATGGTTACCTATCTTGCATTGGGGCGGGATAGCGCACCCATCTGTTGTTCAGTACATGTACACCTCGATGGTTTCTTGCAGCCACCTAGGCATGTTCATAAATATTGAGGGTTAGGCGCATCAACTGTCAGTATCCCTTATTGCAGAGGTCATGGGACTAACTGTGAACCCTAGACTGTCCCATCTTGTCGAGTTGACCACCCTCGAGAGGGAGGAATTGTGTAGAGATCCAGTCCATTGGAGGGACCGCAACGCCCTTCCTGCGACTGCTATGTGTAACGCCCCAGACCCCATGACTCCATTCCTAGGTGGGAAGGCACGGATCATGAGGTACAACCTTCGGGATCCATTTCTGGACCGCGAAAATGTTAACGAACAAGGCATGAGGAAGTCCTCGTTTTTAATTCATAAAAGTCAGAGTAATAATTGTGGACGTAAATTACTAACTACTACATGAAATTGTTTAACTTAACAACATCAAAGGCTTCAGAAGAGCCATACATCCAAATCAAAATAAATATAAGGTCTGAAACCAAGGAAATTGAAATCTAAAGTCCATCATACGTCCAAGTCCTCTCGTCCAAATGCTGCATCAATTTGCACAGTCATGAAAAACTGCTTGAGTATGGAATACTCAGCAAGCATGATGTAGTTATCATATAATGATACTATGATTAAAAATCATTCCAATAATCTAGTAATACAATCACACAATTTAAGCAATGGTATAATATGATATGCTGAAAATGAATGTGACATACAATGCTCAAAGATGCTCATCCAATGAACACAATATGATATGCAAGCTATGCACCTATGATCATATGTCGGGCTAAGTATCCTTAGGATAACCAATTTCGGAACATGTGTTGCAGGAACAACCGGTAAGCCCCTTGGGATGATCCGGGTGCTAACCCATGGTTCAACGACCACCATCTTCTATCTTTTGTAGGACTTTCAGTCTACGGGGAGATAGGCAACCCGAACTCCTTTCTTCTAAGGATCACATTAACCTTTCACCAATCATAGCATGAATGCCTATCCTAGATAATTCGAATGACGAAATCCCGTGGAAGCTACTAACGCGGCCATACACGCAAGTAATCCAATGGAAAACCTCATAAGCATTCTTATGATGCTGTGGATATACAAATGATATGTTCCATATATGTTTTAAATATACAGCGGAATAGTTTCATATATGTTTTGTTAAAAGCTTAACTCAAAGAGGGATATAGAAAAAGTATCCAATAAATATATAAAAATATGTAGGATCAGTGTTTTACTTGATGAACACGAAAGTTCATAGGTTCTATTTTCTGGGTTTCTGGTATTAACACAGGTTCAGTAAATAAT
>JAUPMG010013516.1:0-15520 GCA_031762675.1 Pachysandra terminalis
ATAGGTTATTATGTGTGTTTATATAATGTCTTAATATAATAATATAGATTATATAGTTTATAACATAAGTATTAAAGAATATAGCTTATCATAATGAATTACTAATATACCCTTATATAAAAGGAATTTTCTGTTTCAGGTTTTCGTGTTGTTGCACCTATATACATTATCCTATAGCTTCATCACATACAATGAACATACCTACCATAGAACTATGAAAATTCCTACCTCTTTCAAAGTTGAATTCTTCTGAACCTTGTTCACCTGGACTTGCTAGGAAAAATTTTCCTTTGGATTCTTCTTCTTATTCCTTGCTCAGAATTTTCTGGAATTCTTCTTCCCTCCTTTCTTTCCTTATTTTTTCCTTTGATTCTTTCTTTCAAAGAAAACTACCGCCAACTTCCCACCTCCACTAAACCTATGGGTGGTTATGTTAATGGGGACTTTACCTCCTTACTAATCAAAATTCAAAATAAGTTAAAATGTCTCAAATGTCCTCACCTCCTTTCTATGGGCCAAACGACCAGCCCACAGCCCATATTCCATCAAACTTTGGAGTCCAAGACCAAATCTCCTGGATTCATGATAATTCCATAAGTTACCCAACAATTTAACTAAATTATAGGTTAGTCCTATTCAGCCAAAGTCTTTACAATTAAATCCCAATGTTTATTTAAATGATTAATTAGGTTTTAACTATTGAATTAAAAGTGTGGGTCAGGGTCACTACACTTAGCCTCATCAAAAACCTTCCCGGTTTCTTTTGATGTTGACTTACCCGTGTCTTCACATCTCTCTACTCCATCAAGAAACCGTAGGGCTTATAGCACCATAGATGTTGTTTTGATTCCTTGCACCATATGAACTATACTTGTAGCACCCTCCTCTATGCCAAGCATGGATCTTGCCTCAACCTTGAGCCATCCTTGCTCATTGGTCATTTTAAGACCCAATTGCTTTGTCTCCACCTTTGAGACAAAGTTATGTCTGGCACTCGCATTCGTTATTGCACGAGTTGCCTCCCCGTTGGTGTGTACCACCACGTACATACACTTAATCTCAAGCTTTGCGGTCTCTAGCTGCTTTTCAACTGTATCGAGGACTTGTGTAGATTCTATCTCTGTTTCTTCATCACGATTCTCCTCTTTCCAAAAATGCCATGAGCTCTTTCCTCTTTGGGAACTCTCTAGCCTTGTGAGATCCATCATAGAGGAAACATTTTAGCTCGCGAGTTATAGTCACAATTTTCCTTCTTTGAGCCTCAAAGGAGTCGAAAGCTTATTGTACCTTAACGAAGGGATCACGTTCCTGACTTTGGGCATCTTTCATGGAGTCCGAGGTGCCTAGCATCAACCTTTTGAGATCCTCGATTCCCCTTTCGAGGTTCTCTATGCTTTGGCCCATCTTCTCGAACCGATCTCCCAAATCAGCCACGACAAGTTCTCCCCTAACAAGTTGTGCCTCCATGGGTGCTAAGACACCTCGAGACTGCAATTTCTCTTTCCTTTGCTCAATGTGAGCACCCTCATTCATTTGGCCCTTGTTGTACTCGAGTACCTCATAATACATGGTGTGTTTCCCACTCTTAACCTTCGTTCCAACCCTTGTCACGAAACCCACTCTGATACCACTTGTCATGGCCTTGGAGTTTTCCAAGCCAACCCTGTGGCACTTGTGCTCAATTACCTTTGTAGCACAAGTCAACCTATCTCCCACAATGCCTTGAATGCTAGAAGTAAAGAGAACACAAGAGCTTATATTCCTCACCCAAAGAACTTTACAACTCTTGAAGTTCTGAGGTTATGAAGTTCTTAGGTTCATTTACAAATGAGAAGCCCTTCCCCTTTTATAAGCTTCTTGATTACAATGGATGGCTGTAATGGTCTAAACCAATTAAGAGATATCTAATTATGTTTAGTTTCCTTAATACGAATTTATCTAACCATTTGATTGATAATCGAAGTTAGATCGACCATGTGATTAAGTATGATGTTATTGGCTAGAACCTAGTGTTTTGCACCATAGTAAACCTTGTGTGTTGAATGAAATTTGATTAATTAACTTAAATAGAATAATGAAATGTAAGGTTGAGATTGAGTGGTTAGAAAGGAGGGGCTTGAATTGAGTAGTTATAGATGAAGGGTTAGGATGGAGGCAGTTAGAATTGGAGAAGAGGGATTGTGACATGTGGCAAGGGGTAATTAAAAGGAGAGAATGAGGAAAAGATCCTCATTCTTGTCTCTTGAGATTTAGGAAGGATCTTGAAGTGGAGAAGGAAGGATTTCAAGGGGATTGGTGATTGTGCTTGAAGAATCAAAGTTGTAAGTCATAATTTCAATAACATATCTAGTTGAATCTTGATTTCTCTATTTTTACATACATTTTGATTTTAATTTCATAATTCGAGGTGTTTGTGACAATTAATGCCTTTTAGAATGGTTTAAATACACTTTTGTTGTTCTTGAATGTATGAGACTGAGTGAAAACAACATAGGATGGGGAAACCCCTTATTTTTTCCCAGTTCGCGACATTCGGCGGCCAACTCGGTGCGATGAACAGTCGGTGAACATGAATTCTAAGCCCTGGGCAAACATTTTGGTGCGTCGAAAGGTCGCCGAGGATGAACGTCAACCGAAAACACCGCCGAAATGACTTCGGGGCGCCGAGATCTGCTTCGGTGCGCCGACTGGTAAGCATGTCAACGGACCGGATCATGATCAAGATCCGATCCGAATTCGATCCGATAATGCCGGATTCGGTATAGGATTTTAGAGATCCGATCCGAATAAAAATGATCTGATCGGATCGGAAATATAATCGGATCAAACTCGAGTGTTTAGTGATCCGATCCGATAAAGATCTGATCCGATCCAATTATAATTTATAATGAAAACAAACATTGGGGGGTAAGGGGGGACTTGAACCTTGCACCTTTAGTTAAAAATCCTAGTGCCTTACCACCCCACCAATTCTCAATTGTGCCTTACCACCCCACCAATTCTCAATTGCATATATATATATATATACATGTGTGTGTGTGTGTGTGTGTGTGTGTGTGTAAAACATTAACTGGAAAGTGAAGATACAAAAGACCTATAGATGATCGGGTCGGATTCAGATATTCCGATTTCACTATCGGATCGAATTCGGATCACCTATTTCATAATCCGTTGGATTTCGAATTTCAGATCGGATTCGGATTTTCGAATTTCACTATCGAATCGAACTCGGATCAGTTGCGGTCCGGTCCGAATCTGAACTGTTGACAGGCCTACCGACTAGGGTGCCACCATGGTTGCCGAAAATGCAAGCCCTGGAATTGTCGCCGAAACTCAGAGTGGTCTGCCGAGGAGGTTGCCGAGATGTGCTTCAGTGCGCTGAAGGGGACACTGAAGAGGTCGCCGAAAAATAGGTCATAGAATTGTCGTCGAATCTCAGGTGAGTTCGCCGAGGAGGTCGCCGAATAGGGTTTCATTGCGCCGAAGTCTACGCCGAAGACTTCACCGAACCTGTAGAATGGATTAATCTTATTTTTATAATAATAGTATACTTGTGTAGTGTAGAAATGGTGAATACCTTGCTTGCTTATTGATTGTTGTATGACTTAGGGTTGAACTTATGTGTGACATGATGATATAGATTATATGGAATGTCTTGTTGGATTGTAGTGTATTACATGTATCTATGATAACATACATGATGTAATCACATGCCATACTTAACGCACTCTATACACTAAATCATGCATGACGCATTGTAGTTAGACGCACATGGTATGATAATAGTATAATTCTTATCTTGTACTGGACTTACTAGGTGTAGAGTGATGATGTGAGTGACATAGATAAATGTATGTGCTAGTTTAGTTCCCAATACACCCTGTACACAAGATTGTATGTTTAGTTAGTGTGCACTATTACACTTCACTACATCACTGCACAACATAGACTCTAGACCGTAGTCGATCAACGAGTACTAACCCTGTATTCCAAGACCTCAAGGTTGGGTCTTGTGACTGGACATGAGTGTGATGTGAATATCACATCTAGGGAGGAACCGGCTAGATTGAGTTGAGGGCGTAGCTAACCCAATAGACTTTTTCTTAGCCCGAGGTCTCTGTGCCAAGGACAAGAAAAGAAAATATATTAAGGATCACTGTAATTAGGTCAGCTAAAAATGTTTTCCTAAGGGGTCTGTAGGTTACTGCAAGTCTCGGTCTACAGACTATTGATAAAAAATAAGTGGGGGGATTGTGCCTCGTAGGTTTAAAACCCTTAAAACTACATGATATCCATAGAATAGCCTTATTTCCAAGGACCGTATATACAGGGGATGCATTCAGGTTGCTGGGACATCCTGAGGTGCATTCATGTTGCTGGGACACCCCGAAATAGAGGCTTGATCAGAAATAAGCAGATTAGATTGACTCTTTACCAGAGTTGCATTTGCACAACATATAGAGTTGTTTGTTAGCTCACCTTGGTGAGGTTCTGTAATCTAGGATGCAATTCATGCATAATAAAATAACTTACCTCATGCATTGAATTGTTTGACTTCTCGTATGATTTAGAATTGAAAGAAATGTAAATGTAAAGAACTTCAGGTCAAACTTATATATTCCTGAAATTATAGTACTTACAAGCTTATAACGTATGATGTTTATCAATATATTTTTCAGGGCTATGGTAGAGACATTCGCCGAAGTGGAACCTACGAAAGAAGAAGGAGGTTTTGAAGAAGAAGAGGAGTTCTACTCCTACGAGTGACTCATTTGTAATGCTTTGCTTATACTCAATTAGTTTTTATTTTGATCTGTTTTGTAAATACCGTGTTGGTATCTAATTGTAAAGTCTGATTTGGAACCTTGAACTATTTCTTTTAATTTCCATTGCACCTTTGTAATTAAGTATTACATTATCTCTATAAAATTTTTGAATGATGGTTTAAAATGATTGTACTATAAACTGTTATTCAACTGGCACTCTCCTTACGAGGTAGTGAAGGTCGTAATCCAGACTATAGATGGTGATCGACCCTACGCCAGCTCTGAAGACTCCAAGATCCTTTAAGAATCATCTTAATCATACGGTCTCCTGGATGACTTCCCAAAACGTAGACTTGCGTCTTGCTTCTCTAAGAGATGACCTTACTACTTAACAAGAGTGTGTATCCTGACTTTGACTCTCGAGCATCTAGATCACCTGTCCACTCCGCATCGCAGTAGCTTCCAAGCTGCAAATCTGCTCTCTGGAAGCAAAACATGTAATCTATTGTCCCACATAGGTATCTAAGAATACGTTTCATTGCCTTCCAATGGGTCTGCGTTGGGTTACTCTGGTAACGGCTGACTAAGCCAACTGCGAAACTAATATCAAGTCAAGTACACATCATAGCGTACATCAGACTACCTATAGTGCTAGCATAGGGAACACGAGCCATCTGCTTCTTTTCTTTCTTTGTCTCTGGACAAGGACTGATATGTAATGAAACGCGCTTCTCGACAGGAGTGTCAATGGGTTTGGCATCGTGCAGTCTTAAATGCTTAAGTATCTTCTTTATGTAAGTCTCTTGGGAAAAACACAAAAGCCTCTTAGCACGATTCTTATGAATCTTAACACCTACCACGTAATTTCTCCAACCCATATCATTTACTCAAAAATGAAGGAAAAGCGCTCTTTAGTGGCAACAATCATCTCACTGTCATTTCCCGCTATCAAAACGTCGTCAACATACAACGACAAGATAACAAAGTTCCTACCATGGTGTCAAACATACACATAACTATTTTCCTCGATCATCATTAAGCCAAACTCAATAATGACTCGATGGAATTGAAGATACCACTGCCTGGATGGCTATTTCAGGTCGTACAGTGAGCGTTTGATTTTGCATACTCTGCGCTCTTGCCCCTCAGCCACGAAATCCTCAGGCTAATCCTTATAGATCTCCTCATCCAGTTCTCCATTAAGAAACACAGTTTTTACATCCATCTGATAGGGTTCCAAATCAAGGTATGCGACAATAGCTAAAATGAGGCGAATAAGCCAAATATCACTACTGGTGAGAACGTCTCCTTGTAGTCTATACTCTCTCTCTGTGTATAACCTTTCTCCATGAGACGGACCTTGTATCTCTCTACACTTCCATCTGCCTTGTGTTTAACCTTAAGAACCCACTTGTTTCTGTTGGTCTTGTATCTAGGGGAAGATCAGCAAGTTACCAGACTTGGTTGCTCTCCATGGAAGTCATTTCATCTTGCATTGCAGTCATCCAGTTTTGCGAAGCAAGTAATGATAATGCCTTCTGGTATGAACCAGGCTTATTATCATCAAGCATGGTAGTAATGAATGGCTCACCCTCAATCGTAAAACGACAACAAGGAATCAATCCACGATTGCTCTTACCCATAGGATTGTTGGAATCTGTGTCCTCTATGACACTCCCATTGGGTGGTAATCCGCTCCCACTGTCCAAAAAAGCCATAGAATCCATCTGATCCTGTTGAGAATCGACGTTCTCAGTGGTGTTTGGAGATGGGTTGATCTTCGTAGATTTCAACTTTGGCTCATTCACCTCGAAGAGCTCCAGATTCATCCCTGATCTCTTCCTACTTGGGAAATCATCCTCGATGAAATCCACATCACATGACTCAATCTGCGTTAGACCCCATTGGCATATTCACGGACAAAGACATAACCCTTAGAGTTCTCTAAGTATCTCACAAAGATGCACTTCACGACTCTCTTGCCTTGGTTCCCTCTCTAGTGGGAAGTCACATGAACATAACCTGTCGATTCCTATAACCTCAGGTGAGTTAGATCAAGCACTCTACTAATCCACAACTAGCATGGTGTGCTAGGAACCGACTTCGTAGGACCACGGTTCAAGATGTAGGTCGCAGTCATCAATGCTTCTCCCAAAAAACCAACGGGTTGGGATGCATGCACCATCATCGTTGTCAACATGTTTAACAAAGTACCATTCTTTCTCTCTGCAATACCATTCTACTAATGTGTGCTTGGGATTGTCAATTACCTACAGATTCCCTTTTCTTCACATAACTCTAGAAACATATCAGATAAATACTTGTGTCCTCTATCGGTACTGTAGAGACCCGTGTGTTTAAATTATAATTAATATAATTTAATTATAATTAACAATAATGTTCACATGCAACTAATTATAAAGGGTTGTGTGTTGAATTAACTGAACTAGTACTTAAATGTAATAACAATAAATTATAAGGACTATTTTGTTAATATTAAAAATATTGGGGGTCAATTATGTAATTTTAATTCTTATGGAGATTATGGTTAAGGAAGTGGGCGTGTGAGTCTTTGAAGATTGAGTGGTCATTGACCAAGTCCCTAGGGGTACTCTAGACCAAATAGAGATTAGGACTTTGGTTTGGTTGCATAAGACAATGGGATTGGATGGTCTAATGACAAAATCACTAGGGGCACCTTAGTCTTTGAACCTTATTTGAAATGCTCCAGCACATTAGTGAGTGGGAGGAATTTTCTTAATTCCCATAACCTCCTTCCAATAGGAGAACATGGGTAAGGAAACTTGCCCACCACATATCACACAACCAAAGAGAATCTTTGGAGGGAAAAACCCAGATTTGGATTTGAAGCTTTTGCTGGAGAAGAAGACGAGAAGATAAGTAGAGAAAAAGCAACGAAAACAAAGGCAAAGGAAGAAGATTGCTAAAGGAAGACTTACGATCTTCTTGTGCTAGGAATTTGTGGAGAAAAGAGGTAGGGATCATCCGGAGTTCTTACAGTAGTTGTTTTCATAAGATTATAATGATTCTCTAGGAATAAGCATCTAGATTCACTAATGTTGCATGTTGGTGTATAATAATCCATACTTATATTGAGTTTTATTTCATGATATGAGAATACGAAATTGCATGCTTGAATTATAGTTTTCATGTTGAATCTCACATGTATAATCCTATTTCAATTATTAGGTTTTGTTTGTGATATAATGAATTGATGTTTGCTAGCGTATTTGATGATTGGTATGAGAAGAAGTTTGAAATTTAAGGTTATGTGAAGTTGGGCACAAAGCCTTAGGAATTTTGGAAATTTTTGGGTAACAAACAATAGGCTTCTAGGTCCCACTGAGCCCAAATCCAAACTTATATAATTTATTTAGTATTGTTCTATGATTCCCCTATGAGTTAGGAACACAACGCAACAAGTTCGAAGTGATTCTGAAAAGTATAGAATTACGTAAGGCCATAATACCAAACCTTTGTCGAAGCTGAGACAGGACTCAGCAGATTGCTCGGCAGCTACCGAGCCATCTACTGAGAATAATAAAACATTCAACCTCTGCTGTCGAGCCTCTGCAGCTACCGAGATTTCTTCCAAGATTGGATCATTTATTATACAATTTTTTGGGTTTCCCTTCCAGTTAGGAACACAATGGTCCAAGTTTGAGGTTAATCCGATGAGTATAAAAATAGTTATGAATTAAACACTGAAGATTGGTCAAAACTGGAAAATAGCTTTCGGCAGGTAGCTCGACAGCTATTGAGCATTTGCCGAGCTCCAAATGACATGAAACTTCATGAGATGTCCCCTGAAGCTATTTAGAGTGTGTCCGTGTGTGTGTAATTGGTTTGTGTGCGAAATGCTTGTATAAGGTTTTGTGCAATATATGCTATAAACTGCTTAGTTTCAATATGAACGATGAAGATAAAATTAGAATATGCTGTGAACTTAGTTTGATTAATTTCTATGCAAATTGTCATTATGCCTCATATTTATCAATAGAACTGCATAGTGTTGAGTGTAATGTTTATAGAATGCACTGGTGATCCTTGTATTGCGAGTTACATGAGATGTTTAAACTGCTTGATTGTGTTTGTGAAGGTAAATTTTCTACCTTGGGTAGATCCCCGTAAGGAAATAGGGTACCTTATCCTGCCTAGGGTTTCATTCCCTGAAAGGAAATATGGCACATTCTTTCCTTGGGTTGTATATATTCCCTAAAAGGAAAGATGGCATATTTCCTGCCTTGGGTTGTATATATTCCTTGAAAGGAAATATGGTATTTTTCCTGCCTTGGGTTGTATTCCCTGAAAGAAAAGACGATGGCATTCTACCTTAGGTTGTATTTCCTAAAGGAAATGACTACTAACAGTTACATGGACCTTGAGTGACCATCCATGTATTCGATATTCACGAGGAACAAACGTAAAAATAGTTAGGGGAGTTGATCCCCGTGGGTTGAGAGTCCCGCAAAACCATGATATACACATGGGATTTAAGAGAGTAGTATTCAGCTGTATTAAAGTGAATACCTTATAATCGTTATTACTTGATTATGAAGGTGTTGTCCAGCTGTAGTAAAATAGATGCCAAGGTAGCTTGGAACCGGCTGATCACCAGAATAAGAATTGTATTAGTTAGCATTCATACTATGTGGGTTGCATTATTTACATTTGATCATCATTTTGCATTGCATTCTTGTTTGTGTGCTTGCATGATCATATGTGTGCTCATAGCATCCATCTGCATGTTCTGCATTGCATCGATTGTTATGTGATTGGGGTGTATTATGTGTTATGTGATTTAGTGAAATGACAGTGTTGGGAAGGTTCCATGGGAGTTGGTAGCCTTAGATATGGACATGTATCATGACAAAGTGCATGAGTATATGGAATCTATATAGCTTTTGTTTATATGTGTGCCATGACAGAGTTTCATGATGATATAGGAAATTGCTTAAGATGAGTATGATGATGAAATGGATTATGATTAGAATTATAACGATGCATATGAATATGATTGTGATGATAAACATATGAAAGCAATAACATGATATTATGATGAATAATAAATTGCATAAATTAACCTATTTTATTATATGATTATGAAAATAACTGCTATAATTACTTTAGATTATTCCTATTAGGCCTCCAAGCTCAATCCTTATGTTGAAATAGGTGGACCATTAAAGAAGTGGCATAACCAAGACGGGAGACCTTAACTAGTTATGAATAAGACAAGGAAGCGTTAAGAATTAGGAATTACTGATGGACTATGATAGATTTTAATAGTTGTGTTTTGACCCTTAGTGGGCAGTAACAATGTAAATGTTAATTTGAATTCGGATTTTATTCATAATTGTGGATTCTAGTTAATAGAATTCGTTTAAATTTTATCAGACTTCCGCTGTATTTAGTATGCTTTATCGTACCTCAGGTCATTTGTTGGTTTGGCTGCAACTCATTCCCTTGTGAATCCTCGAGATCATACATCTTGGATCTGGGGCATGACAGATTGGTATCAGAGCTCTAGGTTTAAGTTACTTAGGCTTAAGAGAACATAGAAGTAAACATTAGGATTCACATGTATGAATTGTGTGTTGAGTGCTTCATATAAATTGCTTGACTTGTGTGAATTGCTTTGAATTGAGTGGCGTGTGTACATGCCAAGAATTCAATATTGTGTGTGTATGCATAATGTGGATTGTATGACTGCTTGTTATGATCTTTGTAAGTTATGAATCTAGAGGATATCAAATTTAGTGAGGCCTAGGAAGAAACATAAAGACATGTAAACCTAGCAATCACATGAAATTTAGTGGTGTGTATAACATGGTTTGTTTACTGAATTTTGTGAATTCTGTGAGTGCTCTATAGTGTGTACTCTTTGCGAAATGCCTTGAGAAATGTGCTGAGTGCTTCTTGCAAATTTTTTGATATTGTGTGATTATTTTGGAGTGGTGTGCCTTCTATGCTTACATGTAATACGTGTGAGTATGCTTATATAGTACTATTAATCTTTATGCTTAGAGACATGTTGGTATAGGAATTTTACGTATAGAATTATAAGCTGATTGCTTTAGTATTATATGTTAACTGCATGATCTAGAGTGTGATTGTTTTGGTGTATACCTTTATCAATAATGTTGAATAGACAATTTGGAGTAGGGGTACCACTACTTCTGAAAAGTCTGGAAGTGCATTATTGCAAGAGCCTGAATGAATAACAGTAATAATTAAATTAGAACTCAGGTTAAAATGGAAACCTAGTAAGCAAACTCACTGATAAGCACGAATTAACGCTCACTTGATCCTTAATCCCGTAAAACACACTAAGAACAATCTTAAGACCCTAAGACTAATCAGGTAAGTTAATTTAAAATTGGGAGCTAGATTGATCAATTAGCAGTGACTTTAGCAATTAAATGGAAAATAAAATAGTAGGACAAGATAATAATGGTACCTAGTAGCTAGAATCATTCCTCAGACCCATCAAGAAAACCCCTCTAGCAGTAGCTGCATAGGTGTTCAGTTGGAAAGTATAGGACCGGAAACCCCGTAATACCCCTACACCAGTTCCTATTCACACCCTTGCCATTAGAGCCTATAAATAGAACACATAGCTCATAAACTTCATTTTTCTTTCTCCATTCTTTCTCTTGGAGCCCTTAAAGATGAAGGACGAGCATCGGAAACGTGACAGAACAACCTCGATGCATCCCAGCAATGCCCCAAGTTGAGTATCCCTTCCTTGATTTCGTATTTACTTATGTTTTGGTATTGTGACCAAGGGGAAAGGTTTTTTTGTTGAATGTCTACCTTCCCTTTGGATCTATTGAATGTTTTCCATGCTTAGGATGTTGTAAAGACCCCTGGACTTCCCTTCTGAACTAAGTTGTAAGAAATCAAATCCCTACGGTTGGGAAAGTTCAGAGAAACCTACAAAATACACATTTAGACTAATAATATGGATCCAAAAAGTATAACCAAGCCTTCCTGGTGGTTGTATAACCTCCTAGTGAAATTTCAGTCAAAATGGACCCTTCCCATGGTTCGACGACCTGCTTGGTGCGCCAAGCAGCCCGCCGAATCTTAGAGCCTTTTCTGGGCTCACTAGAATGGTCGCCGAGACCCTATCCAGCAAGCTGAAGACCTCGCCGAACCCAAAATTAGGAGACAACCCTTACTTTTGGTCTATCGAGACTCACCCGGACTAGTGCTCGAAGTGCCAAATCATTTGGCATACTTTCACCATTTTCCGCGAGCCGAGAGGTCGCCGAGGTCCCCGCCGAGTGCCTCCTCTGGTCCGATGTTGGGGAATTGGTTATGGGGCAGGCGTAGAATGACCAACCTCACATGTTGGGCACATTCCGGAGCCAAAAGACTTTCCACGCAAAATATGACCCCCCCCCCCACAAATCAGAATGTTTGCTTTCCTATAATTGGCCGAGCAAGAGGTGATTTTGGGGAAACTTGTGTAAGTATAGTGACCCTGATCCTATCATTTAATTTAACTATTAAATGATAGTTAATCCAAATTAAAGCATTAGGATTTAATTGATATATATGGGGGCTAGATTGTACCTATGTGTAAATATGATAAGTTCAGGATTTAATTGTGTTATTTTATGAATTACGTGTATTGGGCTTGGATCCAACACAACACAATTAATTGGACAGAAGTGGGTTGGCCGAATAGGCCCAATGGGCAAGGTAAGGTTATTTTAGACTTTTCAATTCAATTTGAATTAGTGAGGGAGTCAATGAGTTCTCCCACTAACACACATAATGATTTAAGGAGAGAGAAAGTGTGGTTCATATGATTAAGGAAGAGAAGGAAAAAGGGTTTGCAGAGATCTAGTATTTGGAAGAAGAAGAAGAAGAAGAAGAAGAAGATGGAAAAGAAGATCTGGGTGATTCGTGTTGTTGTAATAGACCTACATCAACTCTACACAAACGAGGTAGGGATTCCTGTGTTTTTACGATATTTGATTTTATGTATTATCTCAATGCTATAGATATAGTTGGTTGTGTATTCTGGTATGTGAGCATGATTAGATCTAGGATCTATATGAACTAGAAAGAAATGTTATTTGATCTCCATGTTCACTTGTGATGCTAGGTTCATGTGTATTCATAAGTTCCTATGAATATTATTTATGTATTTGAAATCCATGATTTATTATAGTATGATTATTTGTTAGATCCATGAGAATAGATTAGTTTTGTGTACATGTTGTTTGGAAATTATGTAAAGGTTTTAGAGATTGTTTTTGGGGTAATTAAAACCTTAGAAATCAATAGGTTTGATTAGTGATATAAAGCCTTAGTCAAAAACCCAGATTTTGGCCTCAATTACACGTTCTGCAGCAGCCTCGGCAGCTACCGATTTAGATACCCAAATCAGTGAAAAGTACTTGCTCTCGGGACATGCTACCAAGCTTCGGTAGCAGGGCTACCGATACTTTCGGTAGGTCATTCAGTAGCTACCGATTAGCTACCGAAATTGGTGAAAATGACTTGCTCTCGGGACATGCTACCGAGCTTCGGCAGGTGTGCAACCGAAACCTTCGGTAGGACACTTGGCAGCTACCGAGCATCTACCGAAGTCCAAATTACTTCAAAATTTATGAGGGTGATCGCCATTGGGTTGTGCACATGCCTGTATGGATGGTTTGTGTGCAAAAGGTCTAGAAATGCATGAATCATAGAAAGTGTTGGTAAAGGTCCAAGACTTATGGTTTTCGAATGGATTGAATGGTATATGAGGTGTTATCAACTCAAAGGCTTGGGATGCGGTCTTCGGACCTCTATATGTGATTGGTATGGTTAGAGTTGGTCACGTAAGACTAGATTGGGTGACTAGTGTTTCTAGCTTCCGATGCTGACCTATGTTGGACTTGGGTTGACTTCTGTGTAACTTAGGTGTGAATTCGATGATGTTGACTTGTATGTGATTGATTGTTTAAGGGTACTATCAGTATCCAATACTGTGATTGTGTTTGTGTTGTGAGTGACTTGAATTGTGTTATGGATAGGTAAGCTTCCACCGTGGGTGGAAGTCCCTAAAAGTAAGACCATGGATAGGTGAGCTTCCACCAAGGGTGAAAGTCCCAAAAGCCAATGCATGGTACAGGTGTATTCCATCGTGGGTGAAAGTCCCTAAAGGAAGGTTTGGCATGGGTGTATTCCACCGTGGGTGAGAGTCCCTAAAGAAAGATATGGTTACAGGAGTGCTTTCATAGCAGGTGCAAGTCCCTAAACGGAATGGGAGTATACTAGTGTATTCCACAGTGAGTGTAAGTCTCTAATGAAATAAGAATGGTGGCTTTCCTCCGTGGGTGCAAGTTCCTAAAAGAATGGTTACTGAAACAGGTGTATTCCACCGTGAGTGCAAGTTCCTAAAGGAATGGATAGGTGGCTTTCTCTGTGGGTGAAAGTCCCTCAAAGTATTGCGTGTTACTGGTGTATTCCACCGAGAGTGAAAGCCTCTAAAGAAATAAGACTGGTGTGTTTCTACCGTGGGTGCAAGTCCCTAAAAGGATGGGTCGTATGGTCGTGAGTTGGAATGAGCATGTGACTGGGCTAGGCCTAGTGATACCCTGCATTCGATTGCATCTCATTTCTCTCCATGCTTGCACCATACCTTGCATTGCACCACATTGTATTTGATTTGACTGTGATGCATGTACATTGTGACTTCTTGATGATGAGTGATTGTGATTAGGTTGCATTGGTAGTGGCAAGGTGCGACCTTGTGGTTACAGGTGTATTCCCACCCTGGGTACAAGTCCTTAAAGGAAAGGATTGTACATGTGTATTTTCATCGTGGGTGCAAGTCCCTAAAAGAAAGGATTGTACAGGTGGCTTCCTCTGTGTGTGAAAGTCCCTAAAAGAATGGTGAAGTGTGTTGCTTGTAATCATAGTGAGACTATGTATTGATATGTGTTTGCTTATGTGCATAAGGGTGTGTTTCTAACATGAGTGTAAGTCCCTAAATGAATGATACAGGAGACTTCTTTCGTGGGTGAAAGTCCCTAAAGGAATGGTTATGTGATTGACATGCGGTACGTAATTATCTAGTTAATAAGTCGTAGCATGGTGGGACCATGTGGGTCTTGTTGTGAAGCACAATTAGACTGTGTGATCGTTGTGATCTTATTGTTGTGTAACATGGTGGGACCATGTGTACATTATGTGATTGTTTGTTCGGAACATGGTGAACCATGTGGAATCTGCTTGAACATGATGTGATCTATTGAAGGGTTTTGAAGGCTTTAAAGGCCGCTCCCTTTGGGGAGCAGTAGAAGAACCAGAAAGACCTCGACTGGGGAATGGATTTTGCCTCAACGTAGGGATTTCCAGTAACCTTAAGAGTGGATAATCTCTTATTAGGTCATTGATGTAAACTCATCCCTTTTTTATTATGGGTTTAATTATATGATTTCTTGGTTTATTCTTTATGTATAATGGTTGCAAAGTTAGGAGGATTTCTACAAGAATTGGACTTAATATTTATAATCAAGCCTTATAGAACGATTTGGCCATAGTTTTATGATTGAACCCAAAATATTCTTATTTTCTGTGATTATAAGAATATTGATTATGCAACAGTGCTTATTGAAATTACGATTAAGATGGATTTGATAGGCCATGCCTAGGGAAGATGGGTTGTGCTGCAAATTAGTTAGTTAGTATAGGTGGACAGTCCGTGCCTACCGAAGATGGGTTATACT
>JAUPMG010013527.1:0-15520 GCA_031762675.1 Pachysandra terminalis
TTTTGATTTTAATTCATTTCAGTATTTTATTTATTGTTTCCGCTACTCTGTGAATGTGATAATATCAGCAATTATTATATTAGATTTGGTTTGTGATGATCGATCCGCGATTCAGAGATGAATCCCAAAGGTCGCGTCTCGAGATTCGTGCCATTCCCACCTAGGGATTTGGGGCACGGGTTTGGAGCGTGACAGTCTAGGTTATAGGCTAGTTGGTAAGAGTTGGGATCACATCACATGACTCACTATTAGCATTCTATAGATCTCAGTTGGTCATCACTATCACGTGACTCCACAACCTCCCACACTACCTAAACTGAGTCTAGTCAACTATCATACTTTCTAGTCTCATATCTAGGTTGTAGGTTGGTTGACATGAGTTGGGAGTATCACAAAAATAGGCACACAACCATCACAGTAGGCACAACACCAATAATCATAGGCACATAGCCATTACTAGACCTCACTAGGTCACAAGGACTCATCCCAAACTCGACCAATAGCTCAAACCAACCGTATACTGTCTGTCTGTAAATCTGCGATCGATCGCATCTCACTGTGATCGATCACATTTGTGATCGATCGCACCTGTGTGATCGATCACACACAGCCCAGAACACTTGTTCTGCAGTTTTACTGAGAAAATCATAAATACAACACATGATCATTCCTTTCAAATGCTTCGTAAAACAAATTCAAATCACACTTATCATCACTACATAACACTAGAAGTCAAAATCAACTTTCCTCATGCTTTAAAACGATCTAAAACACATGCTTTCACATACATAATATTTTCTGCAATTCTTCTCAAACAGAAATCAAGATCAAACAATATGAATTAAATAAGACCAGGAAATGTACTTACTTGGATTCGAAATTGGATACTAGAGAATGGAAATACAACTAGCTTTGATTTCCTCTCCTTCTTCATTCTTCTTCTGCAAATTCCCAATACAATATCTCAGATTTCTCTTCCTCTTCCTCAAGCACTTATTCTCACAAGTTCTCAATCTCTCAAGCTCTCTAAACCTCTAAATTCAGTAGCATAACAATTGTGATTCAAAGACTGCATGGAAGAAGGATATACGGATCCTCTCCTTATTATCTCTCCCTCTCTCACACTATCAAACCATGTAACAGAGACGAGTTCAACGCACTGTTCGTTCGTTGGACTCGTTCAAAGCTTTTCAAATTAATTTCATGCTTTGCCCCAAATCCTATATAATTACACTAAGCCCCAAACATTAAAATCAAACTACAGTATCACCCTTATGCTAATATAAACATGCAACTATATAGTAATAAATCCAGAATAAAATTAATTTAAAGAGTTTAGGACACTACACATGGTCCCACCATGTGACACAATAACAAGATCACAGCAGTCACATAGTCTAACTATGTTCCACAACATAACACTACATGGTCCCACCATGCTACGGCCAATCAACACATAAACAAACACCACATGGTCCCACCATGCTTCGACCAGTCAAAGACATAAACATAAACCACATGGTCCCACCATGCTACGACCAAGTAACCACAAGGTCCCACCTTGCTACGACCAGTAACCACATAAATACATATCACATATCAAGCACATAACAATTCTTTTAGGGAATTGCACCCACAGAGGAAGTCTCATGTATCATTCCTTTAGGGACTTGCACCCACGGTGAAAATACACCCATAACAACATTAATACATATCACATATCATACACATAGTCTAACTATGTCCACAACAATATTCACATAACCATTCTTTTAGGGACTTGCACCCATGGAGGGAGTCTCCTATACCATTCCTTTAGGGACTTGCACCCACAGTGGAAATACGCCCATAACCACATGATCCCACCATGCTACAACCAATCAACCACAAAGTCCCACCTTGTTACAACCAATGCAATCCAGTCACAATCACAGTCACAATGTCATAATGAATATGCACCACAGTTAACTCAAACACAACTCCAATGCAATGCAAGTGGATGATGCAAGCATTGAGTGAAATGAGGTGCAATGCAATGCAGGGTATCACCAGGCCTAGCCCAGTCACGTGCTCATTCCAACTCACGACCATACGACCCATCCTTTTAAGGACTTGCACCCACGGTAGAAACACCATTCCTATTCCTTAAGAGACTTGCACTCACAGTGGAATACACCAGTAAATTCATATTCCGTTTAAGGACTTGCACCAACGGTGGAAGCTCACCTGTAACCAAACTCTTCCTTTAGGGAATCTCACCCACGGTTGAATACACCCATAAAAGACCTTTGTAGGGACCCGGATCCGGATAATAATACTATTTATTGGTGTTAAATAAATGTTAATGAAATCGGATAAGTCATAATAGTGCAGGATTGGACTAAATAGTAATTAAATGGAAGTTTTGGGGCTAAATGATAATTATTAAAACTATGGGGGAGCAAGGTGCAATAAAAAAAATAAAATGGCTGGAATTAGTGATTCACGTGTTACCCATCTAGTTAATAGGATTTGATTGAGATTCTAATTAAAAATAATAGAGATTAGGGTTTTGTAGAGAGAGAGAGAGACCGTTGTGCTGGATCGGTTGGGAGACGAAGAGAGAAGAGAGATAATGGAGATCACGGTTCGATTCAGAATCAGAAGAAGAAGAAGAAGAAGGAAGAAGGTAGACTAGTTGGATCTAATTGATGTAAGGTACCTTATCTGAATAAGTTATCAGGGAATTTCTGAAGTCATTAAGATAGGTTTTGTACGCTATAAACTTGGAAGAACGATTATGATTTCCAAATTTCATGATTATGATGTATGTTAGATTTCTCAATAAAATAGGTTGGAATGATGTGTTTTGAATGTCCTAATATTGTGTAATGATGTTTTCAGAAGTCTAGAAGAGTTTACAAGTGATTTTGAATGTATTATAATGCCAAGAATTGGATTTAGAAATACACGGAAAAACCCAGAAAAACCCAGAATTGCGAAGATCGGCAGACGTCGGTCCACCGGTGCCTCTGCTTAGAGAGAGACATTTGTAGACCAAATTTGCTATTCGGTAGGCTTCGGTCCATCGATGCCTCTCCCGACAACCACCAGATTTCATAGTGAGGGTCGGTCCACCGACCACTCCACCGACCGAGACATAGATTTAGTTCATTTTAGGGGTCGGCAGGCTTCGGTCCACTGATGCCTCTGCCGAAGACCCAATATATGCCCACACCTGATTTCCAAAATCGTTTGACTTGAGTAATTGATCAATTGACTTGTAGAATGAATGTGGACGATAAATAATATGTTTTGCAAGAGATGATTATTGTTGATTGTGCATGTATGCTATGGAAAGGATTCTTATGATGGCCTTCCAAGGATTGTTCGGGTGTATGGGCCCCGGGTAGCTTCCGAGGGATGTTGTCACTGGATATCTGACTGGTTGTGGAAAGGATACTTGTGATGTGGTGCTAAGGATTTTTGGGTGTATGGGCCCCGGGCAGCTTCCAAAGAACCTTATCACCGACAATCCTACTGGTTTGTTTTGATGGTCGGTCCGGTCAATCGGACAATGGACTTGTTGTTGATGGGACTTGCCTTTACACAAGAACTCCTTGGGTAGTAATCCCTAAATGTGTGGGACTCATCTTTACGCAAGACCTCCTTCGATAGTAATCCCTAAATGTGTAAGACTCGTCTTTAAGCAAGACCTCCTTGGGTAGTAATCCCTAAATGTGTGGGACTCTTCTTTACACAAGACCTCCTTGGGGAGTAATCCCTAAATGTGTAGGGCTCGTCTTTATGCAAGGCCTCCTTAGGTAGCAATCCCCAAATGTGTAGGACTCGTCTTTATGCAAAACCTCCTTGGGTGTTAATCCCTAAATGTTGTGGGACTCGTCTTCAATTCTAGCAGCACCAAGTATGTGATACTTGGCACTAGCAGATCACCCGCTAGGAAACCCGCATTAGACTTGCATTCATTAGCATTCATCTTGCCTTCATCATATCTTCATTCATTACTCATCTTTAATATGCATGCATTTGATTGCGATATCGTGGAGTTAACGGTATTGACTTGTTGGTTTGATATGGATGTTGTGGAGTAGTTGAATATTGTGGTAATGTTGTGGAGATTGAATGGTGACTTGCTGTCATTAGACTTGTGAATATTGTAGTATATGTTTAATTGTTGATATTCTAGACTTGCTGCTATGAAGGGGTATGTGTTGGTGAACTGGTTGGTATTGTGGAATGTATGAAATCTTGATATTGTATAGATATAAAGATTGATGTTTGCTTACATATGATTATGTTGATGCTATGGTTATGAATCGATATGATATAGTAGTTGATAAGTATGTAACACATGCACATTTAGACCTGTTCTTCATTATTCTTAGTCCTAAAGCTATCTTTATAAGTTGGAATCAATGAACATATCTTGTATAGAAGGTTTGGTGAAGATCGGGAGAAAATGGATTAAAGCAGGCTAATTAAAGACACAAAAGGATTAAGTTCCAAGGCCCAAAGAAGACCATGATTCAATGTTTAAAGACCCCATGAAGATCTAGAAGAAAAGCCCAAGAGAAGCCTAAAGGAAAGAATCAAAGACTAGCTCAAAATAAATCCAACAAAGATCCAAATCTGTACATTGCGATCGAGCACAATAATTTGCGATCAAGCGCATGATATCCGTCAGATACAACACATAGCATATTTCAGTATTTTAGCCATAACTCCTTCAATATAAGTTCGATTCATGTGATATTGGTGTTTCTAGAAAGCTATAACGCATATCTACAACTTCATCCCTAATCGTCACAATCCAATTCCAATTTGTTTCGGGTCAAACGCGAGTCGCAAGGGGGGTATTCTGGGCCGAAAATACTTTTCTTCGAGAGAATTCTTGCAGGATTAGAGTTCCAATCCATTTGTGATTGCTTTATCTATATATAGGGTCTTTTAATTTCGTTTTTGAAAGGGCATTAGTCCTAAGATAGATTTAATTTTTGTTCTTAGAGATTCACAGCTAGTTAGAGAAGAAGGAAGAATTGCAGGAACAACAACTACAATTGAAGATGAGATCATACTTCATACCAAAGATGAGTTCCATTCTTTCTATGTGTAGCTAAATTTCCTGTAGCAAATTGATGTAAACTCTTTCCTATCTTTATGGTATTAATCTCATGACTTTTTAGGTTTTTAATTTAATTGTTTGATGATTGCATAGTTAGAAGGATTGATACAAGAATCGGATTTAATGTTTATAATCAATTTTAATAGAACACACCAGTCAATGTTTTGTTAGGATTGAACCCAAAATATTCTTATTTTCTATGATTATAAGAATATTGATAATGCAACAGTGCTTACTGACATGATGATTAAGATGGATTTGATTGGCCATACCTAGGGAAGACGGGTTGTGCTGCAAATTAGTTAGCTAGTGTAGGTGGACAATCTGTGCCTACCGCAGATGGGTTATACTTATCCCTTATGATAATATAAATTCAAATTGAGAGATTTTGATAGTTTATGCCTAGAGAACATAGGTTGTTTTGCAAACCACAATATAGACTAGTTTAGAGTAGTGTAGTTCATACAACTTGTGCTAATCGAAGATAAACTATGCTTATTCCTTATTATGATACCTTTTGGGCGACATTATAGTGAGCTTGTAGCCACAAAAGTCTATTTTCAAACATTGAATTGATTTTCTAATTTAAGTAGATTAACCATACTCATTAGGTTAGAGGGATCATCATTATTCTACCTTTTATCCTATTGATTTAGATTCCTTTAATTTAGCGTAATTTAGTTTTAAGAATTAAAATCACACATTCCTTTAATCTGTCTACTAATTTATTTAGAATTAATCTGGTAAAATTAACAGTCTAAATCCCATCAGTCCTTTAGGTTCGACACCATCAACATAGCCTATCCTATTTGGATTCACTCTATTGCGAGTGGTAAATATAATTGCACATCAATTTTTGGCGCCGTTGCTGGGAACTGGTTTTTGGTTTAGATTGCTAAATTTTATTAGATTAAGTCTTCGATTTTTTTAGATTTTATTTCATATTTTTTTTATTCTACAGAATTGTGAGTAAGCGGTTTGCGATCTAGCGGTTTTCTGTGATTGAGGCGCAATATTGCGATCGAGCAAAATTTCACAAACGTACAGATTTGCTTAAAACTTCTTCCAGCAGCCACCACCATCCAGGTAGTTAGTTCTTTTATTTTTTTAGTATTATTTCCATTACTGGTGTATGTTAGGTAGGCGTTCCTTGTCCTTACCACTTTTACCTTGCGAGCTAGAATTAGAACGTACTCTTAGAGAACGTGAGGCCCAGAGAAACTCTGGCTTGGTAGAAGAACGTACAACTGTAACCATGGAACCAGCAGAAGAAGAGAGACCCATATTGCTTAGGGATCACTATATCCCTACTACTTACACCTCTCCTTCTTGCATTCAGTTGCCGCGAGTCACTATGAAATTAAGTCCAGCATCCTAGAAATACTTCCATCTTTCTATGGACTTAATAATGAGGATCCTTATAAGCACCTCGATGAATTCCTTGAAATCTTCTCTACCATAAAATTGCAAAAAATTTCGATGATGCTTTAAGGATGAGACTTTTCCCCTTTTCATTAAAAAATAAAGCCAAATATTGACTTAATTCCTTGGAGGCTAATACTATTACGTCTTGGGCACAAATGCAACATGCGTTCTTGAAGAAGTATTTCCCCATAGGAAATACTAATCAGATTAGGAGAGCTATCACTAGCTTCTCCCAATCTGAAGGGAAATCGTTTGATGAGACTTCGGAGAGACTTATGGACTTGCTTAGGAAGGCCCACACCATGCCATCCCAAAGTGGCAACTTGTACAATGTTTCTACGATAGTTTGACTGAACCACATAGGTACATGGTAGATGCTTCATGTGGTAGCACTTTCATGCTTAAAATTGAGAATGAAGCATGGGTTCTCTTTAAGAATCGTTGTGAAAATTTAGCCCAACATGCTTCAGCAAGTCGTAGGATACATGTCCCTAAAGCCCTTAAAGTAGAAGGATAGCGCTATGGAATGTATAATCAAGTCATCCACAACCAATGAATCAATTTTGTAATCCACCTTCTAATTATTGACCCCCTCCTAAACCATTTCAACAAGCTCCCCCTCCTCCTAAGAATTCAGCATTTGAGGATAAGGTTCTAGCTTCTCTTAGCAACCTAGAATCTAACTATCAATTGCTAAATTCTCACACTCAATCTATAGCAAAGCTAGAAAACCAAGTAGGGCAGATAGCTAATGCACTTAATAGGAGAGAGGAGGGTAAGCTATGTAATCAACCAGTGGTCCATCTTAAGGGACAATACATGGTTAATATGGATGCTTCCTGCAGTTTCCAACATCAGCATGAACAATTCCATTCCATCAACGCGTTGAGCAGTGGAGGGTAGTAGATAATAGAGTGGGGGAGGACATAGATGAGCTAGTTGACAATTCATTAGAAAGGGTGAGTGAGCAAAGTGAGCCACCTAAAAAATTAGATGAGGAAAAGGGCAAGGGAGTGAGTGTTGAAATTCCTTCTACAACCACTCCCACTCTTGAGGCGTCATATGAGCCTCATGCTCCATTGCCTAAGCATCTTAAAGAGCCCTCATATTTTGGGGAACAAGGAGAGAAGATTCAGGATATGATAAACACTTTCAAACAACTTAAAATCAATCTTTCTCTCTTTGATGCTATCCAGCAGATTCCATCCTATGCCAAGTTTCTTAAAGACCTATGCGCTCAAAAGCGTAGAACAAGGAGTAGCATTCCTAAAATGGTCTGTCTCACCGAGAAAGTGAGCTCCATTATTCAGCATCACATTGCTCCTAAGTTTAAGGATCCTGGTGCTCCTACTATCACTTATCTCATAGGAGACCATCAATTTGAAAGAGCCCTCCTTGACTTGGGATCAAGTGTGAACTTGCTTCCTTACTCTGTGTATTTGAAACTAGGTTTGGGGGAACTAAAACCTACATCAGTTATCTTGCAATTGGTTGATCGATCTCTCAAGAAACCTTGGGGAATTGTTAAGGAGGTCATCCTATAGGTGGACAAGTTCTACTTTCCAATGAACTTTATCATTCTTGATACAGAACCTATCCTGAATCCTGATAGGCACATTCCCATAATCCTTGGGCGTCCTTTCTTAGCTATAGCCAATGCACGTATAAAGTGTAGGACGGGAGTTATGGAGTTATACTTTGGAAACCTAATGGTTAAATTGGATATTTTCAATACCTCCCACTCCCCGGAAGGAGGTGAGTGTTTTTTTCTTGAAAACTCATTTTCCCAACCTTCTGATACAGATGATAGTGAGTGCTTTGCCCTCGACACCAATGTTGAATTATTCGAGGAAGCACTCCCATTTATGCTACCTAAGGATCCATTAGAGGACATACTTTCCTATTTTAACACGGATGAATTTGACATTGAGTCGTCCATTGAGGAGGTGAACTCTTTGTTAGAATTCACGTGTATTCCATTAGATCCTCTATGGACTCCTAAGGTAGAATCACCACCTGCCTTTCCTAGCATACCTCTTGGATATTTAGTTGTGTCACCACTTCCCATCAAATTTAAACCACCTACGGTTACACTTAACTATGTCTATCGAGAACCACCTGACAATCCCCCATCTAGTATTGCCTCTAACTTTGAGATGGCCATTAGTGGGAAGGTAGTTGATTTTAAGGGATCTGAATGTGCTTACATACTAAGAACTTGAAAGATAAATCCAACACTAGTAATGTAATGCACGGGAGAGTGGACCCAATTTTGAAAGAGATTGTGAAGAAGGAAGGCGTTGTATCTTTGTATAAGTAAGTATACGTCTGGCTGATGACGTTAAACTTAGCGCTAGCTAGGAGGCAACCCAGTCATCAATAGTCCATAGTTATATTAGATTAGGATTAGTTTGGAGGTTTCTGTTTTCTGTACATTAGGCTCGAGCATTAATTGTTTACAATCAATCACAGTGCGCTCAATCGCAATTTTTGCGTTCGATCGCAATCTGCAGAATCCAGTGTTTTTTTATTTATTTTCATTTGTTTGTGGGTAACATTCTGTAAACCCTCACGAGACTTCACTCATCCACTAGGAAAGCCTAGGGGTTTAAAAGTCTTATTGCATGTGCTAAATGCAAATGTACATCCTAACGAAAAGTGGATATAGTTAGTTCTATTTTTCTCAATTTCAATCTTTTTATTAGTTGCTTTGATAGTGTTTGTTGAGTAAGTACAGGAATAAACAGAAGAAGAGTACATCACCATGACTAGCTTTCTTGGACTTCATTGCCTACTCCCATTCTGACCTTGCTGACATCCATCAGGTTGTATTGTTTCTTTCTTTTCTCCACAATCCATTTGATTTTATTGTTTACATTTGGGACAATGTAATGTTTAGGTTTTGGGGTGTGTGAGAAAGAATGATATCTATTATTTTACATACTTTTGCCAATATTAGAAATTATTAAAATAATTTAAAATAATTTTGTTGAAAATATCACTTTAGGAATACTTTTGAATAAATATTTGTATCTAATTTCACTAGGAAAAGATTCTAAGATCTATAGGTATTTAGAGTTAATTTTAGTTTTATCCTATGATAATACCTTACTCTTGCTTGCATGATTACACTTGCACTAGAAACATTGATTATGGATTCATGTGAATGTAGTCGTAAATAACTTTATATGCTTTGATTTTGTGAGTTCAATTAATGGATTACTCTTGCTCTTATTTAATATCAATTTTCTCTCCTAATATCTATATCTCTTATAAAAAAAAATGATATTCATTACGAAAAAGAGAGAAAAAGAAAAGGAAAAAATTTATAGCATGTAGTGACTAGTTTAGCTCGGTAGCCTATTTGACTTGAGTTATTAGATCCTTTGGAGTGCTTGTCACCTAATAACCTGAACCAATTGGGATGGGATCATTTATTGAAAGCTTGCTAAAGGGTTTCTTAGGTAGCTGAATGAGAGCTAAACATTACATATGTCACGTGTATTGCTATAGATTAGTAGCTAGTCTAGTTTATTATTTTTGATTCGATCTATTAGACCTGAAGAATGCCTTATCATTTAATGTCCTGCACCAACTGGAATGGGAACATTGGTTGAAAGCTTGTTACATGGATCTCACTATACATAAGTTGGAATAAAAAGAAAAAAAGGAGATAAATAAATAAAAGTTATGAGAGCATGAGTAGTTTTTTTTGAGAACTTATTTAATTCCTTGTATATTTTGTTAGACGTGATTATTTAGCATTATTTCATGATTGATAATTTTCACTATCACTTGCATATAGTAAAGTGCTTGATTATGTGTATTTAACAAGATGGGATTAAGATTTAATTTTGGATATAATGTGGAGTCAGTAGAATTAATTCTTAGTGATTTGGATTCAATTTATTGAAGCTAATATCCGATTTCCTAATTGTTGATATGATCACTGATTTCAAAATATTTATTATGGCAATAATATGGATGTATGATTTTAAAAGTTTATTAGTTCTAATTCTTTCTTTGCTTGAGGACTGGCAAAGTATAGGTTTGGGGGTGTGATAATTATGTAACACTTGCACATTTAGACCTGTTATTCATTATTCTTAGTCCTAGAGCTATCTTTATAAGTTGGAATTAATGCACTTAACTTGTATTGCAGGTTTGGTGAAGATTGGGAGAAAATGGTTTAAAGCAAGCTAATTAAAGCCACAAAAGGATTAAGTTCCAAGGCCCAAAGAAGACCATGATTCAAAGCATAAAGTCCCCTTGAAGATCTAGAAGAAAAGCCCAAGAGAAGCCTAAGGGAAAGCATCAAAGACTAGCTCAAAAGAAATCCCAGAAAGATCCAAATTTGTACATTGCGATCGAGCACATGATATCTGTCAGATACAACACAGAGCAGATTTAAGTATTTTGGCCATAACTCCTTCAATATAAGTCCGATTTCGGTGATTTTGGTGTTCCTAGAAATATAAAAAGAATATCTATAACTTTGGATTTAATAGTCACTTACCAATTCCAATGTTTTACTGGTCAACATCGGGTTGCAAGGGGGGTGTTCTGGGCAGTCCGAAAATAAAGTCGAAAATACTTTTCTTTGGGAGAATTCTCGCAGGATTAGAGTTTCAATCCTTTTGGGATTGCTTTATCTATATATAAGGACTTTTAATTTCATTTTGGAAATGGCATTAGTTCTAAGATAGATTTAATTCTTGTTCTTAGAGATTCACAGCTAGTTGGAGAAGATGGAAGAATTGCAGGAATATCAATTACAATTGAAGATGGGATCATACTTCACACCAAAGATGAGTTCCATTCTTTTTATGTATAGCTATATTTGCTGTAGGATATTCCTGCGATATCGTGGAGTTAAAGGTACTGACTTGTTGGTTTGGTATGGATGTTGTGGAGTAGTTGAAATGGTGACTTGTTGGCATTAGACTTGTGAATATTGTTGTATATGTTTAATTGTTGATATGATAGACATGCTACTATGAGGGGGTATGTGTTGGTGAACTGGTTGGTATTGTGGAAAGTATGAAATGTTGATATTGTAGAGTTATGAGGATTGATGTTTTCTTACATATGATTATGTTGATGCTATGGTTATGAATCGATATGATATAGTAGCTGATAAGTATGTAACACTTGCACATTTAGACATGTTATTCATTATTCTTAGTCCTAGAGCTATCTTTATAAGTTGGAATTAATGCATATATCTTGTATTGCAGGTTTGGTGAAGATTGGGAGAAAATGGATTAAAGCAAGCTAATTAAAGACACAAAAGGATTAAGTTCCAAGGCCCAAAGAAGACCATGATTCAAAGTTTAAAGACCCTTTGAAGATCTAGAAGAAAAGGCCAAGAGAAGCCTAAAGAAAAGCATCAAAGTCTAGCTCAAAAGAAGTCCCAGAAAGATCCAAATCTGTTCATTGCGATCGAACACAATAATGTCTGATCGAGCGCATGATATCCGTCGATTGAGGTGAAATCAGTGTTTCTGGAAAGCTAACAAGCATAGCTACAACTTTGTCTCTAATAGTCACATTATAATTCCAATTGTCGTCAAGTCAAATTTGAGTCGCAAGGGGGCTATTCTGGGTAATCCGAAAATAAAGCCAAAATATTTTTCTTCGGGAGAATTCTTGCGGGATTAGAGTACCAATCCTTTTGGTCTTGCTTCATCTATATATAGGGACTTTAATTTCGTTTTGGAAAGGGCATTGGTCCTAAGATAGATTTAATTTTTGTTCTTAGAGATTCACAGCTAGTTGGAGAAGAAGGAAAAACTGTAGGAACAACAACTACAATTGAAGATGGGATCATACTTCACACCAAAGATGAGTTTCATTCTTTTTATGTGTAGCTAAATTTCCTATAGGATATTGATGTAAACTCTTTCCTATGTTTATGATATTAATCTCATGACTTTTTAGGTTTTAATTTAATTGTTTGATGGTTGCATAGTTAGGAGGATTGTTACAAGAATCGAATTTAATGTTTATTATCAATTTTAATAGAACACACAATCAGTCAATGTTTTGTTAGGATTGAACCCAAAATATTCTTATTTTTTGTGTTTGTAAGAATATTGATTACGCAACAGTGCTTATTGACATGACGATTAAGATGGATTTATAGGCCATGCCTAGGGAAGACGAGTTGTGCTGCAAATTAGTTAGTTATTGTAGGTGGATAGTCCGTGCCTACCAAAGTTGGGTTATACTTATCCCTTATGATAATGCAAATTCTAATTGAGAGAGTTTGATAGTTTATGCCTAAAGAAGAAAGGTTGTTTTGCAAACCATAGTATATAGTAGTTTAGAGTAGTGTAGTGCTTACAACTTGTGCTAATTGAAGATAGAATATGCTTATTCCTTATTATGATACCTTTTGGGTGACAATGTAATGAGCTTGTAGCAACACAAGTCTGTTTTCAAACATTGAATTGATTTCCTAACTTCATGAGATTAATCATATTCATTAGGTTAGAGGGATCATCAATTTTCTACCTTTTATCCTATTTAATTTAGTTTTTAGAATTAAAATCACACATTCCTTTAATTTGTCTACTAATTTATTTAGAATTAATCATGTAAAATTAACAGTCTAAATCCCATAAGTACTTGAGGTTCGACACTCTCAACATAGCCCTATCCTACTTGGATTCGTTCTATTGCTAGTGGCAAATATAATTGCACATCAATAGCTATGATTGAATATGATTGTAATGCTAGGAGCTGATATGATAGTGTGTTGTATATGTTGTATGCATTCCATGTTGATCCATGACACTAGTATCTTCCGATGTGATAACATGATTGTACGATTTTCATGATAATTACTATTATGCTGTATGTTGTTTGGACTAACGTGTTCTATGAAGATGGTTATCAGAACTGTATCTTAAATGGGCATTCCAAGCTCACTGCAACGCTTCATGTTGTATGTTAGAGTGGACTACAGGTTGGACGTGGATGAGAAGCTTGCTTGAATTTTCTTATTTACTATTTTACTAGTAGAACCATGTAATAAGGTTATATTGAGTTATGGACTATTGAGTTGTAGGCTCTTTTGAAGCCAAGTTTAATTTAAGTATGTTGTCTTCCGCACTCTGATTTGATTTTAATGAAAGCAATTATTAGACCTTTATTACTAGTTGTTGTTGCTAGCCGTGTTCTATGGTTGGGAATCTGAAGGTCTCACCTCATGATCCATGCCACCCACCTAGGGATTCGGGTATCGGGATCTGGGGCGTGACAACCTTTCCTTTAGAGAATTTCACCCAAGGTGGAATACACCCTTCCCATGCATTACCTTTAGGAACTTTCACCCATGGTGGAATACACCCTTACCATGCATTACCTTTAGGGAATTTCACCCATGGTGGAAGCTCATCTATCCACAATCATAATTTCAAGTCATTTATATACAAACATTATACAAAGTCATGGATACTCACAGTAACCCCATTCTATCATTCAAATCAAACATCATCAAAGTTAAACACAAGTCATACAGAAGTCAACGCAAGTCAAACCTTGGTCCATATTAAATGCCACAATAACCATTCACCCAATCAGGTCCTACGTGACTATTTCTAATCATACTAATCCTATCTTGAGGTCCTATGATCATATCCAAAACCTTTGAGTTGATATCACCTCATATACGATTCGAATCAATATGATAATCCTGAATTTTAAACCTTGTCTTACACTTCAATGATTTGATCAATTCTAGATCTTTTGCACACAAACCAATTATACCAGCATGTGCACAACTCAATTAGGAACCTTCCCATAAAATTGATGTCAATTGGGCCTCAGTAGCTGTCGAGAGGCTTAGTAGCACGCCTACCGAGGCTCGGTAGCAGGTCCAAAAAACGTGGACTTTTGGGCATTTTTGGCAGATACTCGGTAGCTGCCAAGACTGCTACCGAACGTAGATTTTGGCCTATTTATGGGTTTTCTTCTAGGGCTTTGTGCCTCTACTCAAACCTAGTATTTTCTAAGGTTTTAATGATCACATTTCAGTCTCTAAAACCTACTCATATGATCCAACTTCAAACACATAAAAACATGTTTTATTTCCATAGATCTAAACAGTAAATCAACAAATAATTAAGCATGGCTCTAAGAACACAAATATAATCTATAAGAATATATAATAACGTAATAAACACAGTAACACAAATTGATCATGTGACTCCAATAACATAGCAGTATTCCTTCTAGTTTCTCTAGATCTTAGATCTAACATGCTAAACATGCATTCCCTATTACCGTAGACACGCAGGAATCCCTACCTCGTTTTTCGATTCTCTAATCCTCTCAGCTTTTCTAGTTATTTTCTTCATGCAGTAGGCTTTCCTCTTCTTTTCTTCTTGTTCTTCTATTTCCTTCTTTCCTCTAGGTCTCCTCATCTTCTAGTCTAACTTTTCTACAACTCTAAAACCTGTACTTCTTCTTCCTTGGTTTGTTTTGGACATCCAAGGCTGAGAGACACTTTCTCTCTCCTTCCCCTAGCTTCTAGGTTCCTTAGTTTATTTGAACTCTATCATTTTTAGTTTCAAATTAGTTTAGTTTGAATTTCAAACAGTATAGAATCAATCGTATGATGTTTAAGTTATTTAGTTCCCTAATTAACCTTATTAATAAGTTTAATTACCTGCTTTAAGTCCTATTGGACTTTTAACTGAGTTTGGGCCCAATTCATTTGCTTTAGTGTTCTAGTCCATATTGATTTGAAGTCCAGCCCATATAATTAACCTTAATTAATTAGGCAATTGTCCCATAGTTTTTCATAACTATTATTTTAGTCCAATCCTACATTGTGTCTTTCATTAACTTCCCAGTGTATAATTAATATATTAATTTGGATTTAGCCTCTGTTTGGTAATGCTTTTTGAAAGTACTTTTTTGCTTTTTGAAGCAAAATGTTGCTTTTAAAAGCAAAAGAGGTGTTTG
>JAUPMG010013547.1:0-15519 GCA_031762675.1 Pachysandra terminalis
TGGAGGATATGAGGGACACCACCCAGCACCAAATTATTAGAGACAGGAGTCAGGGGAGTATGGATCTTATGGATATGGATATTATGACACCGTGCCTTATATTAGAGGAGGAGGAGAGTATGGTATATTTCCAGATACCCCATACCCTACTTCTGCTGGATAAGGAGATGATTCGTATGAATGCCCTTCTGTTGTTCCAGGTGCTGTCATAGTCACTACCGTGACGATCTATTATCCCTAATACCCCCTATGGAAATATTGGTGCATATGACTCTTGAGGATTATCAGATATATGTCTCCTAGTACACAGAGTGGTATCGTCGGATAATGTCCTGTGGTCAATATTGTAATTACGTGGAACAAACATATTATGGTGGAGAATAGCGGAGAAACGGAGATGATGCTGATGAACCGACCTACCATTCGCTTTGGATATGCGTGGAACAGACATATTCCTTGATTTTTATTTTTATGTTTTTATTGTTTGACTTATACATTCACGTTATATTTGATCATTTATAGCATCTCCAACTTATTATTGTATTATTTGTTAAATTGACTTACATTCTTTTAGTTTGGATTACATGACACTTGATTCCTACTATTAAGGTATCTGCCAGTTTGAATAACATTAACTTCCAGTTTAAATAAATTACATATAACATCTTTTTTACAGCTTATAGACCCGACAACGTGTAAGCTAATCTCTCTCGAGTAATGAATTTTAATGTATAGACATTTATTTTTTTCTTTTTTTGATATATTTGGATTCATTTAAGCCTTAATTAGACTTTGAGATAATAAATTCATTAAAAACCAGCGATTTTCTCACATTTTCGACCTGGTGACATGCCAGGTGACATTGACATCGTAAACCTTGATTAAGGCTTCTCCGAAACAATGTCCGAAGCCAAAGGTGTATAACCGAAGACCGATAAGTCTTTATAAGAATCCGGAGATGTTTTCTAGTCAAGGGTTGGCCAACCCTCGACAGTACCAAACTAAGAAGATCAGAGAGAGTAGGAGGAGGAGACTGAGGAGGCTCAATCTCAATACGAACACTGTTGATTAGAGAAGTGAGAGTTGAAACGGGAAGTGAAACCGAAACTGAACAACAATCCAACTTTCTTTTCTTTGGGATACTGTCTGGCTGAGTAGCAGCCACCTTCACAGGATGCTCTCTTGCCAAGTTTTTCCAAGGTTGATCTTTTCTCTTATGATACTTCCCGGTTTTCCTACCGGAACTGTTAAGGCATTTGATAGAGATGTCAGATATAGAGTTAGGACAATGGTTAGGATTGATGGATAATGAAAGATGGGGGAAAGCAGTTAATGTGACTTGAGATGGTAAGGTGGGAATGGAAGAAAAGCTATGTTTGAAGAATTTAGAGACTAAAAGGTTGAGCTTAGGGTTCGGGTTAGTTCTGTCAGGGAGGTTCTCCTCACAAGTTGAGAAATTAAAAAAATTTCTAGCAGGCAATGAAAAATCGGTACCATATTTAGAGGGATCCTCCAAGTCAAAAGTGAGAGTAGAGCACACATCTTTAACCAGCTGAATAGAAGAGCTAGACGCACCCATCGAAAGAGGGTTGGGATCAGAATCCATGGCCTCAACGTCACTAGCTGAAAAGATAGGACTCGCGGATGCCACTTCAACGTTAATCGTGTTAATAAATTCTGACACATCCATCTCGAGCCTTGGAACAACAGAAGTGCCAGTTCTACTTGTCTCACATGCCTGCCTTGAGCCTTTATCAAACTGAGTAATATACAAGGAAGAGCTGCCAAATGCCCCATGTGTCTGCCCCTCGGACAGATGGATGGGACCAAAATGAACAGAAGGTAAAGCATTCCAGCTGCCCACAATAAATTCACTACAGTCATGAGTTAAATTCTGGTAACCCGAGGGACAGCTTGGTTAAGACCTGAGTCGGTTGGGCTTCAGAAAACCTAACCCGACTACGAATCGCCGGAACTTGCTGAACATTCCGGTTAGCAGTCCCTTGAGAACCAACCAAGAAGAGGGGATTGCGACGCCTAGAGGCCGGAGCACAGATAGAAGGTTTATACTTACACTCCCTCAGATCAGATCTAGGTATAAGAGGTTTATTGCACTCGATAATGGAATTACCAAGCCTGCCACAAGAAACAAAAAAAGTGGGGAGTAATTCAATGCTAAACTCAAACTAGTTAACAAACTCGGATTCATCCTTCAGATTGAAACCCGTGGGAATAGGGATTAAACATAAACTTAATACCTGTGGTTTTGAATTGATTCCCATCAGCTGGAATCTCCAAATCAGCAATCTTCCCAAATCTAGAACAGCGAGTACGAATAAAACCTCGTCTTAGTCTAGGGAGAAGGGGAATTTGCACCCAGCAAGTCATGGAGGTGCAGACAGAAAGCTCTGCATCACGCTCAGATGAGATTTTCTCAAGCACCATAAGATTACCTTCAAAATTTCAAGGCTAACCTTTCACAATCTCTTCAAGGTCGCGAGCATCATTGAAGCTGAAAAAGAAGTATTTCTCATAAATTTGTCTAATATTTTCAACCATGACACCACGCCAGACTCAATTGGCAAAATTTTTAACAGAGTAGATATGAGGAACAAGGGCAAAGAAATAACCCATGAGAATATGATCCCAATTTTCCTTCAATCTCACAAATTCTTCCAACGAGGGTTTGAGGATGTCGGTGGGTCTAGAAGGGAGAAATTTGGATAGATCAGAAGCTAAAGTGTCCATAGGGAAGAAATGAACAAAAAGGATAGGGATATGTATGATGAGGGAACAAGAAGAGTTAGAGGAGAAGGACTAGGAATGATCGTACAAGTTTAGGGGAAGGAAGAAAAGAAGAGAACCGGTAGGAGAACAGGAAAACCAGATCAGAGAAAAAATCAAACACAAAGATTTAGCTCAAAAGTAGGTAAGAGAATACCTGGAAGGACTGCCGAGCAGATTAGTTCCTAACAGATGACTCTAAAATAGACATGAGTAACTGTTGTTTGTTTAGTTTTTGATAAGAGCAATTAGGTCCAAGTGATTTCACACTTGCCAATTAATGGTCAAGTGATTTCAAATTTTTCCTTTAGGCTAACAACTTATTTTTATAAAATATTTATGCAAGTGATATTTCAAATTAAGATAATAAATTTTGATATTTTTACCCTCGTTTAACTACAAATATCAAAAATCTTACCTTCAATTGTCTTAAAAAACTTTACCTTCAATTGTCTTAAAACATTCCTTTCATATTTCACTGAGCAGTAAATTACTACTGGTAAGCTCACGACGGAGAGAAGGTGCATTGGCCAACAACAGTGATATCTCCAATTATTTTTCCAACAGGTAAGCTCACAATAGAGAAGAGAGAGCATTGGCAGTGGTTCATCTATTTCGATAAAGCCTAAAAAAAGCGTATTTCTCATCGTCTATCAGTTTTCCTTGTTATTCTTTATTGATAACCTTGTTTATATACAAAATACAGGTATTTTTCTTTAAAGGAAGACCCATATGTGGCCCAGATCTTAGAGGCTTTGAATTGATGACGGTTTCGACGACTATATTCGTCTCCAGCAACTGATTTCTCCAACGGATGAACTCAAAGTAAAGAGGCTAGTCTCTTTTGGCATCAGTCTTGTCTGATATCTTGAATTTTTTCGTTCACACATACACACTCCAATCTCGATTTCTAAGAAACAAATAAAACCACATTGAATAATTTTTTTCCCAATTTAAAAATATGTCAATGCACGTCTTCTCCCTCTTTTTAGCCTTTCGGAACTAAACTCTCAATTTACAAGCATTATTCAAGGTCAAGACAACATCAAACCATGATTCAATTCAAATTTCAAGTGAGTATAATTGCTACTGAAGGTTTAAAAGGGTTGTATTTTGAGTATGATTACTACCATTGAGTATAGTTGCTGCCATGGTAACAAATGATCTATTCCTTCAGTCAACTCAATTGCAATTCGTCCTCCTCTGAATATTGAGTATCATATTCACAACAAAGCACCCAACATGAATATATCTTTCCCTTCAATCACAAGTAGCTTAGAGGCATTTAGTGTCTCTCTTGGCATTTATGTGTAATGTATAACCATGCCATTTTATTGTTGTATTTAGTTCCACAACATGAGATCATTATGTCATCATAACAGATGGTGTGCGTGTGTGTGTGCACATACACACTACCTTGTATGTTATTTTATTTATTTAAGATCAAATAATTGTTATGTGTTTATATTTTACAATTCTATTATAAATTCGATTAGTCTCTTTGGTGGTTTTTGCTTCCTTGTGCATATTTATACTATGCAACTTCATGTTTCTCAATGGATTAAAGAACATATAAATTGCAACTTCATGTTTGTACTACTTTTTCTTCCTTTTTTGGACAAATATGATGTAGATGAGTTGTGTATTTTCCATAGATGATGGCTGGTGCATCGAACATGATGCTTTTATGCTATTGTCACTATAGGGGTACTATTAGTAGGGATGCACTTGGCTCAATATTGTACATAGGCGACCATGTTGATGCATTTCCAATTAACCAAGAAACACAATAATAGGAGTTCTTGTCTACAGTGGATGAATTGTTAATCTTGTCAAACGTTAGTCTTTTCAATTAAATTCAAATATGATGCGACTAAGGGAGAGAGGGAGAGTTTCCTAACTCACAACTTCCGTCCGAAGAAGGACGTGCGTGTAAGGAAGCTCTTGCCTTGTATCACATGACCAAGGGAAAGAGGAAAACCAGTTCTAAACGTGGAACTCTTGCTGAAAAAAAAAAGGGAAGAGAAAGAAGAAGGAAAAAGGAGAGAAAGAAAGGAGAAGAAGAAGGATAAAAATCAAGGAAGAAGAGGATATTCTCGAAAGAGATTCATGGCGATTTTTCCAATTCTAAGAAGTGTAGTAAATCTTGGGAAGAGAGGTAGGTTTTTCCTTGGTGATTATGCTAGTCATTGTCATAGGAATATGATAACAAGTAGTGAATATGATGATCTAGATTGGATTTGCATGAGAAATAGGTTGTTAAGATATGATGAATTGATTTGGTTGTATTAGAATAAGTATGGATTGATGTGTATGATATTAATTTGATTTATACGATGATTTGATGATCTAATGCTTAATTTGATGTATATTGGTATGTATGATGTGTAGAATGTTAGAGACAATGGATCTATTATGAAAACCTTGATACTGGATGTTTGAATCTCATTTTTGGAATATATGTTTGCTACGAATTATAGGGATTTTTGGAGATATTTTTGGGTTGCCACGAATTTTGGTTTGACCCAAGGTCGATCGAACCACCGACCAAAAATCACAAATTGGGTCCAAATTCTCTGGACCAGCACCTGAAGTTGAGAGGGAACGAAAATTAAAAACCGAGGATTTCGGTTGACCGAACCCATCGACCGAAGCCCAATAGCTCCCATCTTGGGTGGGCAACTAGGTATTGGCCTAGTGAGGTTGAGCATGACGTTTAGTTTTGCTTAGGAAAGTGTGTATGCATGTTTGTGCAACAAAAGGATTCAATTGTCTCTATTTTGGTTTGTTGTAACCTAGTCTGATGTATTTTAGTCTACAGGAGTATGTGGAGTTTGACATATGTGTAATATGGTTATGTATGAGATGCTTGTATTGTGGATATGTTTAGTGTGTGGATTACATGTATTTTGTGTGAGGTCTCTTGTGACTAGGTTTGATGTGTATAAGATTTAAGAGTGATCCTATAAGATTCATTATGTTGTTTCAGAAGTCCCCAAATGAGGGGGTCTGGTAATCTCTGTGTGTGTGTGTGTGTGTGTGTTTCAGAACTCCTAGGAGGGTCTAATATGGTGGTGTTGGTATGAGTGTTTAGGGTGATTTCTACCAAGGGTTAACTTGTCCCCTCAAAGGAAATGTGGGGGTTCTACCATGGGTTAACATGTCCCCGAAAAGGAAAGTGCTGGTTTCTACAATGGGTTAACTTGTCCCCAGAAGGGAAATGTTATGGTGTTTTCCTACCTTTGGGTACTCAATCCCTAAAAGAAAATGGTTAGTTGTTTTGTAGCACATTCCTTGGGTAGAATTACCTTGTCATAACCCAAACTCGTGAAACACCTTAGGGTTCAGGGGAGTTTGAATTACGACCTTCACTTCCTTGTAAGGAGAGTGGCAGTTGAATAACAGTTATAGTACTATCGGATTTAAACCATCATTCAAAAATTTATAACAAAATGTAATACTTAATTACATATGTGCAACGGAAGTTAAGAAAACAGTTCCAGGTTCTAAATCAAATTTACAAAAGATATCAACACGGGTATCTACAAAAAAATAAAACAAAATAAGTGTACCAGAGTATGAACAAAACATTACACTAAGATCACTCGTATGAATAGAAATTGTCCTCCTCTTCAAACTCCCTTCCTTCACTTGTTCTTCCTCAACCACGTCCTCTACTATAGGTCTTGAAAAATGCATTGATAAAAGCATAAGCTATAAGCTTGTAAGTGCAATGATTTCAGGAATATACAAGTCTGTCTTGAGGTTCTTTACCTTTACAGTTCTTTCAATTATAATTCATAAAGGAAATCAAACAATCAAATGCACGAGGTAATTCATTTTATTATGCATGAAATGCATCCAAAGTTACAGAACCTCACCACGGTGAGCTAGCACACAAGTCTATATGCTGTGCAAATGCAACTCTGTTAGAGAGTCAATCTAATTTGTTTCCTTTAGATCCAGCCTCAATTTCGGGGTGTCCCAGCAACCTGAATTCGCCCCAAGATGTCCCAGCAACCTGAATTCATCCCCCGTTTACACGGTCCATGGAAATAGGGTTATTCTACGGATATCGCGTAGTTCTAAGGGTTTTCAACCTATGAGGCACAATCCCCCTACTTATTTTTGATCAGTGGCCCGCAGACCAAGACTTGCAGCCACCTGCGATACCCCTCAGGAAAACATGACTAGCTAACCTAACTACAGAGGTGCTTTCTTATATTTTCTCGGATTTAGCCTGAGCCTTCGGGCTAAGAATAAGTCTATTGGGTTAGCTACTCCCTCAACTCAGTCTAGCCGGTCCATCGCTAAATGTGATAGTCACACCATACTCATGTCCCATCACAAGACCCTACCTTGAGGTCTCGGAATACAAGGTTTTTCTCCTTGACCAACTACGGTCTGGAGTCTATGCTAGGCAGTGAAGTTGTGAATTGAATCTGTGCACACTAGCTAATCATACATTTTGTGTACAGGGTGTATTATAAGCTAAACTAACACATGCAATCATCCATGTCACACATACAATCAATACACACCCAATTTGCCCAATTTGGGATGGAATTACACTAGCATCACACCATGTGGAACTAACTACTATGTATTATGCATGATTTGGTGTACAGGGTGCATTAAGTATGGCATATGATTTCAACACACATGTTATTGTACTTAAGCACAGATCCCACAACAATACCACACATCATTCAACAACACACATTCCCTATCACACACACAAGTTGATATTGAGTCACAAAAATCATATAATGTGCATGCAAGATATTTGTTATTTCTACACTACTCTAGAGTTCTATAACTACTATTAACTTCTTGAACCAATCTACCGGTTTGGGGTGGTCTTTGGTGTAGACTTCGGCCCATTGAAGCCCCTTTCGGCGACCTTCTCGGCGAACTCACCTGAGATTCGGCGACGATTCCAGATCCTGCATTCTCAGCGACCTCTTCGGTGTTCCCTTTGGCGCACCGGAGCATATCTCAGCGACCCTCTCGGCGAACAAATCTGAGATTCGGCGACATTTCCAGTGTACTCATTTTCGGCGACCATGTAAGCGCCCTAGTCGGTGCACCAAACTGATTTTGGCGCCCTGAAGTCTTTCGATGGTCTTTTCGGTTGGCATTCAACCTCGGCGGAGTTTCGGCGCACCGAAGTGTCCACCCGTGGCCTAGAAGTTCAACTTCGACAATCATTCGGTGCGCCGAGTTGGCCGCCAAATGTCGCGTACAGGGCAAAATAATATGGTTTTCCCAGCCCAAGTTGTTTTCACTTGGTCTCATACATTCCAGAACATCATAGAAGCAATTTAAACCAGTCTTACAAGTTCTTACAAGTAATAAACAACACATGACCTCACATTATGAGATTAAAATCGAAATGGAAGTAAAAAAGTGAAGAAAAATCAAGATTCAACTTGTTAGATTCACGAAATCAAGACTTACAAGATGTTCTTCAAGCTCAATCCCACGTTTTCACCTTTGAATCCTTCTTTCTTCCTCTTTTGCTTTCCAACCCCTCTCTCTCTCTCTCTATCTCTCTATTCTTTACTTCTCAAGACACAAATGCCCCTTCTCTCTTTCCTCTCTCCTTCCATCCTCCCTATGCCACATGTCATCATCTCCTCACTCCTCTTCCAATTACTTCAATCCTACCCTTTCATTTACACTAAAAAATCTACACCATCTAGCATCTACCACTATCATCCCCACCATACACCTCATCACACACTTTACACATATAAAATAATAAAAAAAAAAATTTATTCACACAAGGGCTTAACTATAGTACTAGGCATGATATATACTAATAAATCACATCATAGCAATCTTATGGTCAATATAACTCCGATTAAAGTTCAGATGGGTAGTTATGATTATATTAAGGTTTTAATTACAATTAATTACTTCTTAATTGTTTTAGGTTATTACTGCCTTCCCCCCTTAAGAGAATTTCATGCTCGAAATTTCTTTTACTGACCTTAAGTGAAGAATTGTGGATATCTAGCCCGCATCTCGTCTTCCAGCTCCCAACTTGCTTCTGACGTTCCGTGATTATTCCACAACACTTTCACCTTAGAAATGACCTTTTTCCACAGTACTTGCTCCTTCCGATCTAAGATCTCCACAGATTGCTCTTCATAGGTATCATTTTCTTTAATGGTGACGGTTTGCCAGTCGATTACTGAAGCTGGGTCTAGATGATACTTTCTCAACATAGGAACGTGGAAGACATCGTGTACTAAGTCCATGGAGGACGGTAGTATTACTCTATAGGCAACTTTTCCAACTCGCTCGGAGATTTCAAAAGGTCCGATGTATCTTGGCGCCAACTTGCCTCTTTTACCGAATCTGAATACTCCCTTAGTCGGTGAGACCTTAAGGAATACCCAGTCTCCCACCATGAATTCTAACTTCCTCCTCCTCACATCTGTATACTTCTTCTGCCGATGTTGAGCTGTAAGTGGGCGATCTCTGATTAGCTTGATCTTCTCGGTTGTCTCAGCCACTAACTCCGGTCCCAACGACACGAGAGTATTGTCTTCATTCCAGCACAAAGGTGATCGGCATGGTCTTCCATAAAGAGCTTCGAATGGTGCCATCCCTAAGATCGCTTGATAGCTGTTATTGTAGGAGAACTTGAAAAGCGCTAGATGATCCTCCCAACTGCCCTTGAAATCCAGAATACATGACCTCAAGAGATCTTCCAATACTTAATTCACTCTTTCTGTCTGGCCGTCAGTTTGAGGATGGAATGCAGTGCTGAAGTTAAGCTGTGTACCCAATGCCTTGTGTAGACTCCTCCACAATCTTGAAGTGAATTGTGAACCTCGATCTGACACTATAGTGATGGGTACCCCATGCAGACGGATGATCTCCTTTACATACAGTCTTGCCAAATCGTCAGTGTTCATTGTAGTTTTTGATGCTATAAAGTGCGCTGACTTGGTTAGGCGATCCACTATCACCCAGATCATGTCATTACCATTGCATGTCTTTGGAAGTCCCATGATGAAATCCATAGACATGTGCTCCCATTTCCACTCCCCGATGGGTAAAGGTTGAAGCATCCCCATTGACTTCTGATGCTCTGCTTTCACTTGTTGGCACACTACGCACTTGGACACAAATTCTTCGATTTCTACCTTCATTTGGCTCCACCAATAGTTACGTCGGAGGTCGTAGTACATTTTGGTCCTGCCTAGGTGAATAGAATATTGAGATCTGTGAGCTTCGGCCAAAATCTCATTCTTCAGATCTTCATCTTGTGGTATGCAAAGACGTCATTTAAATCTGATGCTTCCGTCTTTGGCCTTAGTCTAGTCGGTTCTCTCCTGGTTTACAGCTAAGTCCTGCATCCATTCTCATTCTGTTGAAGATCGATAATTCTTGTCTTTAGTGATGGTTTGGCGAGTATGTTGCACAATCTCACGCCTTGGCTAGTCTTACGAGCTATGAAGTTGAAATCTGCAAGTGACTCGTAGAGCTTCCATTCTTGAAGTAGCATGTAGGCTGCGACACTTCTAAGTTTTCGGATCAGTGCATCCGCTACTACATTGGCCTTGCCTGGATGATATTGTAGGGAACAATTATAGTTGTTCACAAGCTCCATCCTTCTCCTCTGACGCATATAAAACTTTTTCTGGGAAAATAAGTACTTGAGGCTCACCTCAAAGGTTTCGCCCACTAAGTGATGTCTCTAGATCTTCAAAGCAAACACGATTGCAGCAAGCTCCAGGTCGTGTGTTGAGTAATTCCTCTCATGTGTCTTCAACTGCCTTGATGCATATGCTACAACCTTGCCTCCTTGCATCAAAACACACCCAAGTCCGGACAGTGATGCATCTGTGTATACTACAAAGTCTATGTTGTAGCGAGTTTCTCCTTGAGAGTGGTGAATGCTGCTTGACAAGCGTCGTCCCAAATAAATTTCACGTCCTTCCGGATCAGCTTGGTTAGTAGTGAAGCAATACTTGAAAACCCTTCAATGAATCTCCTGTAATAACCTGCTAAACCCAAGAAACTTCGAATTTCTGATGCATTCTTAGGTTGCTCCCAGTTGGAAACTGCTTCCACCTTACTGGGATCCACTGAAATGCCTTCACTAGACACCAAGTGTCCTAGGAACTTCACTTCGTCCTCCAAAACTTGCATTTCGAAAACTTAGCGTACAGTTGGTGGTCTACCAGGGTCTGTAGGGCAATACCAAGATGTTCCTCATGTTCTTCCTTCGATTTGGAGTATATAAGGATGTCGTCGACAAACACTACCAAAAATTTATCCAAGTAGGGCTTGAAGACTTGTTGCATCATATCTATTAATCCTGTCGGATCATTAGACAACCCAAACGACATTACTACAAATTCGAAATGGCCGTACCTTGTTCTGAAAACAGTGTTAGGCACATCTTCTTCCTTGATCCTCAGTTGGTGATAACCGGATCTGAGATCTATCTTTGAGAAATAGGAAGCCCTTTGCAACTGGTCAAATAAGTCATCAATGCGTGGCAGTGGGTATTTGTTCTTGACCGTCAGCTGATTCAACTTCCTGTAATCGATACACAACCTGAGAGATCCATCCTTTTTCTTCACGAAAAGTACTGGTGCTTCCCAGGGAGAAGTACTTGGATGTATAAATTCTAGAGCTAGTAATTCATCCAACTGCTTCCTCAGCTCCGTCAATTCTGTAGGTGCCAGTCTATAAGTCGGTAATGCAATGGGTCGTGCTCCTGCCACCAACTCAATGCAAAACTCTACCTCACATTTGGGTGGAAGACTTGGAATATCTTGGAAAACCACCTCATACTGACACACTATAGGGATTTCATTCCATTCTTGGGAACTCATGATCTATACAGGCAGATAAATAAGATATCTCAGATTCTGAACCCTCAACTTCTATCGGGTCACCTTCCGGGGTCAGAAAAGATACAATTCAGTTATGGCAGTCTATCTGCACGTGATGTGCAGCTAGCCAGTCCATTCCCAGAATAATGTCAAATTCATGCATATCAAGTACAATCAAGTCAATAGGTAAAGTGAATTCGTCTATCTCTATTGAACAAGCTTCACACACTCTATCTAAATGTGAATTTGCTACTACCAGACTCCTTTCTAAATTATTCATTTTAAGACCCAATTAGTTTACCATTGCTCGTGCAACAAAAGAGTGAGATGCTCCAGTGTCAAATAATACTCTTACAGATATGTGCGAGAGTCGTATGGTACCTTCCATGACTTCATTCTGTTGTGGTTCGATGGCGAAGACCATGGCTGTCTGAGGTGGAGATGGTAGTCGGGGTTGAGGTGGTGCTGTTCTTGGTCCTTTGTATGGTGGCACTTGTTGGATTCTGCATGTAGTGAGGTCTAGGCACCATCTGCTGCTGTTGTTGCGGTTGATTTTGGAAGAGGTTTGGATTCCGAGGTGCTCGGCAATCTTTATAATTGTGTCCCCTCCTTCTGCCATTGTGGCACTGCATCGGCGTGTTCCCAAAGCTTTGAGGACTAGTTGGACCTTGGATCCTCTGCTTCTTCTGTGCTTCAGAGGTGCTGCCCCTAAAGGTATTAGATTTCTAGTTGTTCTTGGCGCTCCTCTGCTCTAATGCCTTCTTGAATTCCAACATGTCCTTCTCCACTTTCCTGGCCCAGTCCACTACCTTATGGTACTCGGTGAACTCCCTCACCACTAGCTTGCTTCTGATATTTGGCCTCAATCCACTTTCAAAGCGGAAAGCCTTTTTCTCTTACTCATCTACAACATACTTGGAAAATTGAGACAGTTCAGTAAACTTGGCGACATATTCCATCACCGTCATACCTCCCTGCTCTAGTTTCATAAATTCCAACTCATTTTCTCTCCTTATGGTTTTTGGAAAGTATTCCAAATAGAAATCCTCCTTGAATTTCTCCCAAGTAGTCACTGCAGTAATCTCCAATGCAGACTTCCACCATCTACGGGCTTCTCCCTCTAACATAAATGCAGTAAAACGGATCTTGTCTACATCTTCCACCTTCATTACTTCAAATATGTGTTCCATAGAGTCGATCCAGTTCTGAGCCTCTAGTGGATCTACTGCTCCCTTGCAAGATGATGGTCCTAACTTCTTAAAACTCTCCAGACTGGATATGTTCCTTTGTGTGACCATCTGGAGTTGGGTCTGTTGTCTTTGCATTATATTGGCCATATCCTCCAAGGCCTGATAAACTCTTGCTAATTGGGGATCACCTCTGTGATCTCCTACTAGCGGTGGTTCATCGGTACGTCTACCTCTCCTTCTCCCATACTCCTCTTCCATACGCAGTTCATTGGCATGTCTACCTCGTCTTCCTGCCATTTGACCCGCTTGTCTCTGTCAACAGAATTTACACATCTGAACTTCTTGTAAGTGGGAGTCTCAGATGTTTAGGATTGTTCAATCCTCATACAAAAACTTATGAAGTATCGACACATCAAAAACATTCAAATCTCAAAGAAAAATCTTAAAACTTATGAAATCTAACAAAGAACTATAGCTCTGATTCCAACTTTGTCACAACCCAAACTCGTTAAACCCCTTAGGGTTCAGGGGAGTCTGAATTACGACTTCACTTCCTTGTAAGGAGAGTGGCAGTTGAATAACAGTTATAGTACTATCGTAATTAAACCGTCATTCAAAAATTTATAAAAAAATCTAATACTTAAATTACATATGTGCAACGGAAATTAAGAAAATAGTTCCAGGTTCTAAATCAAATTTACAATAGGTACCAACACGGGTATGTACAAAAAAAATAAATCAAAATAAGTGTACCAGAGTATGAACAGGACATTACACTAAGATCACTCGTCTAAGTAGAAATCGTCCTCCTCTTCAAACTCCCTTCCTTCCTTCACTTGTTCTTCCTTAACCACGTTCTCTACTATAGGTCCTGAAAAATGTATTGCTAAAAAGTATAGGCTATAAGCTTGTAAGTACTATGATTTTAGGAATATACAAGTTTGTCCTGAGGTTCTTTACCTTTACAATTCTTTCAATTATAATTCATAAAGGAAATCAAACAATCAAATGCATGAGGTAATTCATTTTATTATGTATGAAATGCATCCTAAGTTACGGAACCTCACCAAGGTGACCTAGCACCCAAGTCTATATGCTATGCAAATGCAACTCTGTTAGAGAGTCAATCTAATCTGTTTCCTCCTGATCCAGCTTTTGGGGTGTCCCAGCAACTTGAATTCGCCCTAGGATGTCCCAGCAACCTGAATTCATTCCCCGTTTAAACGATCCATGGAAATAGGGCTATTCTACGGATATCGTGTAGTTCTAAGGGTTTTCAACCTAGGAGGCACAATCCCCCCACTTATTTTTGATCAGTGGCCCACAGACCGAGACTTGCAGCCACCTGTGGTATCCCTCAGGAAAACATGACTAGCTAACCTAACTACAGAAGTCCTTTCTTATATTTTCTCAGTTTTGGCCTGAGCCCTCAGGCTAAGAATAAGTCTATTGGGTTAGCCACTCTCTCAACTCAGTCTAGCCGGTCCCTCCCTAGAAGTGATACCCGCACCACACCCATGTCCCATCACAAGACCCTACCTTGAGGTCTCGGAATACAAGGTTTTTCTCCTTGACCAGCTACGGACTGGAGTCTATGCCGTGCAGTGAAGTGTGAGGTGAATCTGTGCACACTAGCTAATCATACATTTTGTGTGCAGGGTGTATTATAAGCTAAGCTAACACATGCATTCATCCACGTCACACATACCATCAATACACACCCAATTTGCCCAACTTAAGATGGAATGACACTAGCATTACACCATGTGCAACTAGCTACTATGTATTATGCATGACTTGGTGTACATGGTGCATTAAGTATGGCATATGATTTCAACACACATGTTATTGTACTTAAGCATAGATCTCACTACATTACCACACATCATTCAACAATACACATTCCCATATCACACACACAAGTTGATATTGATTCACACAAATCATATAATGTGCATGCAAGATATTTGTTATTTCTACACTACTCTAGAGTTCTATAACTACTATTAACTACCTAAAACAATCTACCGGTTTGGGGTGGTCTTCGGTGTAGACTTCGGCGCACTAAAGCCCCTTTCGGCGACCTCTTCGGCGAACTCACATGAGATTCGGCGACGATTCCAATGTACTCATTTTCGGCGACCATGTCAGCGCCTTAGTCGGTGATCGAAGCTGATTTTGGCACCCCGAAGTCTTTCGTTGGTCTTTTAAGTTGGCATTCAACCTTGGCGGAGTTTTGGCGCACCGAAGTGTCTGCCCGTGGCCCAGAAGTTCAAGTTTGGCGATCATTCAGTCCGCCGAGTTGATCTTCGAGCGTCGCGTACAGGGCAAAACAGTAGGGTTTTCCAAACCTAAGTTGTTTTCACTTGGTCTCATACATTCCAGAACATCATAGAAGCAATTTAAATCATTCTTACAAGTAATAAACATCACAAGACCTCACATTATGAGATTAAAATCGAAATGGAAGTAAAAAGTGAAGAAAAATCAAGATTCAACTTGTTAGATTCACGAAATCAAGACTTACAAGTTGTTCTTCAAGCTTAATCCCACGTTTTCACCTTTGAATCCTTCTTTCTTCCTCTTTTACTCTCCAACCCCTCTCTCTCTCTCTCTCTCTCTCTATTCTTTTCTTCTCAAGACACAAATGCCCCTTCTCTCTTTCCTCTCTCCTTCTATCCTCC
>JAUPMG010013558.1:0-15519 GCA_031762675.1 Pachysandra terminalis
TTTGGCTTTTCAAAGGAGAAAAATCTGATTTAGAAAAAGACTTAAATGCCCTTTGTATAGCTTCTCCAAGAAGCTTCGGTAATAGACCAAATTACCCTTCTTTTAATTATACTTAGGTTTTTACGTTATCCAAATGCACACACACTAATTGCACTCACGGTATTTTCGAAATAAAATTTTTTTTTACTGAAATGTCCTTACTTTGCATTCTCAAATTTTTGGGTCCTCACACTTCCAAGTTGGAGACCATTTTTCAAACATAGGGTCCTTATTTCCTATGGGGAGTATTTTCTTCCTTACAAGGTCTCCCTAAGTAAAGGCCTTGTACTTTAACCTCTTATTATAGGCCATGGAGACTTTTCTTTTCTCGGCCTGAAGGTTATCTGTCACAACCCAAACCTTAGAAAACTCGTAGGAGTCCCTAAACGTCTGAAATATGACTCTCACCCCAATGAAACATGGGAGTGGTAGTCAATACATAACCAAACCATAAAGTACAAGTAAAAATTCTGGAAAATATAACTATAATGAAATTAATTAAAAACTATCCATTACAATCAAACCAACGAAACTAACAGTGGTAATAACCTAAGGCCTCGTTTGGCTCCCATTCTGGATCAAGAACTCATTCCAGGAATGAGTTTCTTGAATGAGTTGTAGGAACTCATTTGAAGGCTTCTTAATTGTGTTTGATTTGCATGTTATGGAATGAGTTCCAACACAACATAGATGTTTGGTTAGAATGTACTAAAATTAGTTTTAACAACGCCAATGACGAAGATGAAGAAGCAGAGACCAATTCAGTGTTGACTTCAATCGTTACATTGCTTTCAAGGGTTGAACTTACTTCCCCTTTCTCTTCTTCTTGTTTGATTTCAAGTGGGATTATAGAGGCATCAAATGTTGACTCTCTGTCCAGGATTTCCACACCAACTTCTTCTCTTTCCAATTATTTATCTTGAGTTCTATCACTACCCATTTGGGTGCTTTGCAAACACCTCGTTGAGAATTCAAACAATTGTTGTTCTTCAGCTCCGGCGGCATCTGGGAATGTTGTAGCTTCAAATTGCCAAAAAACAAGGAAGAAAGAAAGGTTCTATTAATAGTCGATATCGATTGGAAAATGCTCAACACTACCCAAAAGGAAACAAACAGAAGAGAATACTATAAAACAAAAACCCCAAGAAATTTGAAGAAAATCCTTGACTCCCCCACCCCAAAAAAATAAGAAGAAATCAAAATGGGGTAGTATGAAAGGGTACAAACCATGCCATCATCCAACTCCTCCGGCCCGGCCGAGCTTGAACCCACTCTCGCTCTCTGCATAGCCTTGTATGTTTGATTTTTTTTCCCATTTTAGAAGAAACCCCAAATGATAAAAACAAGAAAAATTGAGGGAACGTCTAAAAAAGAGGAACAAATGTTGAGAAATTTGAGTGGTTTCTCCTTCCAATCGACAAATTACTTCAAACCCACTACGGAAATGAAAAGCTTAATCCTCCGGATTTCTTCAAAAGATGGGGAAAAAACAGGCTGGTGGGTACTGAAAAAATATGGAAGGATGAGGGGAAAAAAAAGAGGAAGCAAAGGGTTATAGACGTTCTTCTTTGGAAAAAAAAATAATAATAATAATAATAAAGAGTTTTCGTGCTTATGCACAAATTTTAGAGCGAGTTATAGACATTCGAAAAAGAGGGTGAAGAAGAAGAAGAATTGAAATCCGGGTTCAAATCAGAGCGAGTTGTAGATATTCGAAAAGCTCCTCCAAAACAACTTCTCCGGAGAGTAAAACAACGGGCAATACAAGTGAAGCTGCTGCTACAAACAACAATGACGAGTCAATGGGGATAGAAACGAAGGAGCCTGCTGCTGCAACTCTTCTGGAATCTGAGGGGAAAGTTGGGTCGATCTAAAGGAGTGGAAAAATTTACAAGTTTGCCATCAATAATTTTATTTATAATTTTGCCACCGCAAAAATGCAAAACTCATTCTCGATTCTCAGAAACGGGGTTAGAGGTGATTCTGGGTTCATGTGCATTTTCTCATTCTAATTTTGAGAAAACTCATTCTATCTCGACTAACCAAACGCTCGATTTTCTGTCAAAACTCATTCTAGGGCTTGGAACTCATTCCAAGCCCTGGAATGAGTTCCGAAAATGGAAGCCAAACGACACCTAAACTAAGCTAGTCTCATGCTTAAATCAAAATCCCTATGATCTATTATATACTTTGTCAAACTAGTGTTAAAAGTAGATTAATGAATAATAGCCAATAAGTCCTACTACAAAATTTTAAGTAATTCCCAATCCCTTTTCTCATGAAAATCAGTAGCTTCAGCGTAAACTTGTTCTTCTTCTTGTTCACTATAATCCATAGTTTCTCCATCTATAGTCCCTGAAATATGGTTGCTTGAAAGTGTAAGTACATTTAGCTCAGTAAATAAACAGATATAAATGACATTTTAGATTCAAGTAGGGTCAAGGCCACTCTCCAATGGTATCCATAGATAATAATAATCAGGAGAAACATGTGTATAATAATATGATGTGTCAATAATGCAATATAAATACAGATTCGATTATTAATGTATGCAATGCATGTTGTGCACCTAAACAGTTTTCATCACCAAGTGTGATCTAGATACAATCGTATGAAATGCAATATGCATGCTATTTGGTATTCGAGCTGTGTATATCCTACACAAGATCTTAATCGTGTACCCAAGAATATTACAAATCATCCCCCAAAACATGGCAATGTGATAACAGATTATTCTATGTGCGCATCATAGTTCTAAAGGACTTCGACCTAGAGGGCACAATCCCCTCACCATATTTTCGATCATGGGAACATATCCAAGGTATCACCAATGTGAACTATCCTCAGTGAGCCATACATTACCCGAATACTAACAGAATTATCACTCGTCATCCGTTACGCATATCACGTATAACAAGATGAAAAATTGGTATATTGGGGTCGCAATTCCCTCAACACATAAATTAGTCATTCCGGGACTTCCTCACAATATCATGATTCTTAGATCATAAAATCACTCATGTAAAACCATAATACTCTAGAAGTACGAAGATATGGTAGTCAAGTCAGCATTAGACCTGATAATAGGTCATTATGCTCAATTGGTAATGTTGTGCAAGTGAATTAGCGCTCATTAACTAATCAATCAAATTTGTATACATAGACATAAAATATGATATAGAATATGCTCAAAATAAGTTTAGAGTTCATATAGAGTCCAATCAAAACTTTGCCTTTCAATCGAATATGATAAATCTTCCATATAAAAGCACATATGCAAACTATTCATCAATTAATAAAAAAAAACTTCATAATTGATCTAATTAGGTCAAATCTAGAGTACATGTCAAATTTCAAGTCAATCAGATGGCTTCACAAAATTCCGATCGACCTATGGTCGACCTACACATAATCGGTGGCCGTGAGCTGACCCTGTCGGTCGACCGATGGTCGTCGGTTTGCTTGGGCAGAACCCAACTGGTTCACCCTGTGGGCATCGCTTAACCTGTCGGTCGACCAAGACCTTATCGGTTGCTCGGGCAAAACCCAAGAACCAAAACCCAACAGCTTACCTTGGGTCGGCTGACCTGTCGGCTGGCCAACAAGTCGACCAACCACACCCAGTACGCATCGGTTGACCTGTCAGCTAACCGACAGGTCAACTGACCCCTCCGAAACCCAAAATTTTCACTTTTTATTTTCCACACATCAATAATTCGGCAATAATAATTCAAAACATAAATTTTAAACGTAATTTCAATCAAAACCCAATAGCATATCATAATAATACTTACTTAAATCATCATGTAAATTCTATAATATAAAGCACTTATTTTTATTTCGCTCTTCATAAAGATGTAATTTTTTTATGAAGGTAGTACTATTTCATACTCAAGGATTATGACATAGACTCCCAATTCATATCAAAAATATAATTTAATCTGAATACTTACCTTGCTCTTGAATTTGTGTTGAGAAGAACACCTGTGATCTTCTTCTTCTTCTTTGAACATCTGAAGTTCCTCTCTTGTTGCTCCAGAATACCTTATCTTCTCTTCTTCAATAATGAAATCTAACGTCCAAGGCCTAGTGTTTATATAGAAGTTCTTACATGTTCTACTTAGTCTTGGAGTTGTTCTTAGTTTAGGATTATGTTTTAATTTCCAGCCTTTAGATTAGATTTGTTTAATCTTAACCTTTAAATTAGAGTGACCTAGTTCTAAGTTGATTAGTCATTATCCTTTAATCCTAGTTAGATTAAAACTCTTCCCTTTGAATTATAAGCTTCTAGATGAATTTGTTCCTACGAAATCACAGCCACTCATCATGACCTGTGAAATTATGATTGTGTGTGTTGTACTTAGTTTCCTACAGTACAACCCACCAATCACAATGAGTCAAAGTCAAACCTATAGCTTAACTTCTAAATTTTTTAAATAAACCCTTATATTTTGATTAATTTTTAAATAACCCCTATAATAGTTTGGATCATTACATTATCAAAAGCCTTCAGCCGATTATGGTCTAGTTCCTCCAGTTTGATAAACATTGCCTCTGTGAATTCTGTCGGAGTGAACTTGTGTTGTAGAGCCACCCTTAGTGAAGGCATTAATCCTCAACTAGTTGGACTGCATCATAGCCGAAAGTCAAGGCAAAGGCAGTGCTCCCTATACTTTTATCGTAGGATTCTCGATAAACCCACGGTACTTTTGATAAGATCAGATGCCTAGACCGTAGCTTATCATCGATCATCTTTTTGATGACATTCTTGAGGACTTTATTAGTGCACTTAATCTGTTTGTTGGCTTAAGCACAATATGGTGTGGAATTCACTATTTTGAGTCCATATTCGTTCACAAATTGAACACCTTCCCCCCATTGAAGACAGAACTCATATCAGTCGTAATGGTCTCAGGAATCCCAAACATGTAGATTATTTGCTCCTTGATAAACTTGATGGCATCGATCTAATCGGTCCCTCATCAGCCAAGCTTCAACCCACTTAGTGAAGTAATTGATAACCACTATCACAAATCCATGGAGATTAGAGGAAATGAGATTGTCCTTTTCGATCAGATCCATGGCCCAACCTCTAAACGGCCATGGTTTGACAATATGGAACATGTTAACAGTTGTCGCATGCTGTACTAGAGCATGTTGCTAACATGGCTAACATCCTTTGGAAAATCTAATACAATTGGCCATGATTGCTGCCCAATGTACCCATGCCTTCAGATGAGCCATCTCATCTTTATGCCAGCCAAATGAGTCCCACAGGTGCCTTCATGAACTTCGACCATAAATCTCGTGGCCTCTTCTTTCCCGAGGCATCTCAGTGATAACCCGTCGAATCCCTTCCAGTGTAGTTCTCCTGCATAAAGTACGTAATTCCTGGCCATTGACCATGTTCATCAATCACATTTTTGGTCAGGATTGTGTAAGTAGCTGATGAAGGGACATCTCCAATCATCAGTACTTACCTCTATCACAAAAATGTTCAGGGTATCTACTCTCTTGGACACCAAAAGGATTGACCGTTTTTCAATGGTCAAGGTCTGAGAAGTCATTCCCTTGGCCATCCTTAAACTTGAAGCAATTTGGGCCATTTCATTGGCCCCCTAATTCAAAGTACTTGGGCAATGCTATAGAATCACATCATCGAAATCCTCCAATAGCTGAGCGGCAATGGCATAGAAAGTGCTAAGTGCCAACTCAAGCACTTATATTTTTCGGTCAATTGGTTGATCACGGGTTATGACTCTCCTTTGATCATTACATTCCTTACACCTAATTCAATCAGAAATTCCAGGCCGATTATCAGAGCTTCATACTCGACTTAATTATTGGTTCAAGGGTAGTCAACTGAAAGGCATACTCATGCCACTCACCCTTGTGGGCACGATTATGATTTCGGCCCCAGATGCCCAATCTGTCCTTGACCCATCAAAGGTCAAAGCCCAAGGTGATATGTCAAGAGTATACATGTCAAATTTGTCCAAATCGGCCACTATCTCATTCATTGGATGATCGGCCAAAAAATGGCCACTGCTTGGCCTTTCACTGCCCTTTGAGGGATGTAATGTAGGCTAAACTAAGAAAGACCAAGCATCCACTTGCCAATCCTTCCTTTCAAGAATGGTCGGCTGAGCATGTATTTAAGCACATCAGTTGGAGCAATAACAATGACCGTGCATTGATCAAGTCGTGCCTTAACTTAATTACTATGTAATACAATGTGAGGCATGTATTTAACTACAAGACCCTACTAGAATAATACACTGACTGCTCAAGTCTCTGGTTACTATCTTGGGCTAGTAGCACTCCAATTGACAGTTGAGTGACCGAAATGTATAATTTCAATGGCTGATCTTTGACTTTTGGCATCAACACTAGTGGCTTGCTTAGATACTTCTTCAGTTGGTCGAAAGCCTGTTGATGCTCAAACTCCCACTTGAATTATTCACCATCTTTGAGCTTGAGTGAAGGAGCTAAGGTGGTAATCTTTTCGTCCAAGTTAGAGATGAAATGTCTTAAGAAGTTTACTTGGTCGATAAGCCTCTGCAGCTGCTTCTTGTTCTCAAGTGGCTAGCTTCAATGAGTGCTTGTGCTTTATTTCAATCAACCTCAATGCCTCTTCGATGCACCAGAAACCCAAAGAAGTTACCAGTTGAGACCCAAAAGGCATATTTGAGGGGTTTCATCTTCATCTTATGACTCCTTACTTGTTTGAATGTGCTTCTCAAGTCGATTAGGTGTTGTTTGTAGGTCTTTGACTTAATTACTAGTTCATCAATGTAGAATCCGAGGATTCTCCCTATCATGTCATGAAAAATGGTATTCATGGCTCTCTGATAGGTTGTACCAGCATTCTTCAAGCCAAAAGGCATGACCGTTCAAGCAAAAGCACCTATGGTACCTGGACGTCTGAAGCGGTCTTAATCACATCTTCTTTTGCGATGTGAATTTGATTGTAGCCTCAATGGCTGTCATTAATGACAAGATTTCATGGTCGGCCGCTTGATCAACCAGCAGATCGACCACTGGCATCACATACTCATCCTTTGGTGTGGCTATGTTGAGGTTTCTGAAGTCAATGCACACCCTCAACATCCAATTCTTCTTCATGATCAGTACCATGTTAGATAGCCATTCAACATATCTAACCGATTAGATGAAGCTTGCTCTTAGAAGTCACTGGACTTCTTCTTTGATCTTGGTTGTTACTTTGGTCGCCATTCTCCTTAGTGGCTACTTGAATTGCACAAAGCTTTCCCCGATTGGAAGCCTATGCTCAACCAACGCACAACGTAGGCTAGGCATCTCATGGTAATCCCAAGCGAAGTGGTCCGATAATTCCTTGAGAACGACCACCAATTTCGGTTTGTACCCTTCATCTAGACAATAACTAATGAATATCGGCCGAGGGTTCTCTTCATCCCCTAAGTTGATCTCAACCAGAGGGTCTTGAACCTCGGGTTTTAGATCATCCATCTTGGCTGGTGTAGCCTCTAGATCAGCCAACATAATTTCGTCTTCATGGGGTCCGCAGCAATTGCCCACATATTCGGCTTTTTTTGGCCGGATTCACCTCCATAAGGACCTTCTTGAGAGACCTAAGAGCCGATCATCTGAACGGACCAGGAATGGCCGATCGTATGCTCGGATAACTTGCACCTTGTCCCCATTCTGGAATATGAGGATTTAGTGGAGTGAAGAAGGAAAGCATCAGTTGGAGTGTATCCGATCTCTTCCTAACAAAGCATTGTAGCTTGACATTGCTTCCACCATGAAGAAGAATGATGTGACCTTCTTGGGGCCGATCGTTAGTTTGATCGGCAGAAGGTAGAACTCCCTTTGTGCTTGAGATCGCTCCTGCAAAATTAGTCATGGATACTTCAGTCAGTATAAAATCCCTGTTTGTCTTCTTTATGAACCTCATGATCCTTACGGGAAGGATATTAACAGCTGGCCCATTATCGATCAAGACTCTAGTCATGGGCATGCCATCTAAATGGATAGAAATGTAAAGGGGTCTAAGGTGCTGAGTCATTTTGAGAGGAGGTTTCTCAAAAATCACTCTCTCGACTGATGATTCAACCCCTGATAAGGGACAAACCTTAGTGGTCGTTTTTACCTTTTCGATGTCCTGCTGAAGGATTTCTAGATTGATGTAGGCCGCAACCATGTTATCGGTCATATTGGTCGTCTCTGGCTCAGCATTATGAGTGTGGAAATCTAATGGCAACACGAATGCCATGTTGCATTCCACATTTACAGGGAGAATAGAGCCGAAGGTGATGCTTTGCTCTTTGGCTAAGGTATTGTTCTCCTCCCCAGATGTCATGTCCACATCTTAGCCATATTTGCCATCAGTTCCTCTAGCAGGAGGATGAACTAGTCGTCCTCCTCTGAGTCTCGATCAGGGGATGGTGAAGGTGAAGGCTTCTTTGGAGTTGCCTTTGACTTGGCCTTAGTTTTCCCTTTCGTGATCCTTGCTACTAGTCGATCAAGGGAATACTTGACCTTAACCCCGGCTGTTGCTGATTGCTCCATCTTGAGGCCTCTGACCATGGCCTACTAACGCTACCAATGTCGTTTTTAAGTTTTAGACATGGTCAAGTGTGCATTTAGAAACTTAAAATGGATCACCCTCTACCAATGGTAATGTTTAATGACCTGAGATATCTGAGTGCACCCCTTCCTTAGTTGTTGTGGTCTATCAACCAACATCGTCCCTGGCCTCCAACCACTCTGAGGCCCTTGAAGCCTCGCTTCCATCTTAGGTCGTGGTTGTTGTGGCCATTGTGGAGTAGCCATTGTGGAGTAGCCTTGGTGATGACTTGCTTGCACTTGCTGCATAACGGCCGAGAGGCCTATATTGGCCTCTTATGATTCACCATTGAAGGGGGGTGGTGTTGGCATCCACCTCCAATCGTCTGGGGCAACATTCCAGCGGCTAACACTTGGTCGCCTTGCTTGTCCTTTGACCACTTGGCTTTTCGAAGCACCAATGGTACCAATGTCCGACTTCTTCCTCATGGTTGAGGAGTCCTTGCTGGTCTGAGGGGTCCCAAAAGTAGGACGTAGCATGGTGATGGAAATGACCGAAGGGAATGGATCGCTATCGATCCCCATAACCTTTTTCCCTTTCTCCGAGAACTTCAGAATCCCCTTGTCAATTTAATCCTAAACAACATTACAAAAGTCAACGCAATTAACGGTCGAATGGGACCTCATTCCATGCCATTTACAATACTCGGTGCTCTTGAGTTCCTTGGCCAATGGTATCTTGTGGGCGTCAACCAATTTTAGGAATTTCTCCTTGAGTAAGTGGTCGAATATTTCATTGGCCGTCATGACATCAAATGAATAACGTCTGGATGATTCGAATGATCCGCTCGTTATGTCTTGTGCAGGGGTAGTTTATTAATTAGTGTGTGGTGGTTTGATTGAGGTGTTAGTGGGAGGAGAGGAGTTACACTCCATGATCTCCACCTCCCACCCTCACAATGCATTCCAGTTAGGGATGGTCTCATAAGAGACCATTTATTGTTATTTTGTTTGTCTTGCATGAAATTGAGAGAGTGTGGAGTAAGAAGTTGATTGTTGTTGCAAAAGAAAGGAGAGGGAGAACAAGAAGAGCAAGAGTCTTCAACAGTTTTATGGGTTTTTGACCATCAAAGGGTAAGTACAATGAACCTCTTGTGGGAATAATGTTTTCATGAAATGTGTATGCATATGTTAGTATCAAATGTAGAGAATTTTGTGAAAAAAATATTGAATTGTACATTTGTCTAAGAAAGCATGATAAGTAATGTATATGAGCAGTTATATACATTGATGATGTTTTATGTGAAAGCATGACCATATATTGTGCAAATTCATGTCTAATCGAGTTATGTTTGTAAAATGATGTTTAGGAAGGTTTATAGATGATTGATCTTCAAATAGTATTAATTAGAATGTCAATTTCATGAAGAGTTGGTCAGAATTTCAATTTCTGGAAATTCTATAGAAACCCAGGTCTCGGTTGATCTAGTGGTAAGATCGGTCGACCGAGTATGGTTTCTAGGTTTCTAGGTTGTTGTGGACGGTCAAGATTAATATTCGGTTGATCGAATATGGTCTTGATTTTCCGAACATCAACCAAGAATCCTATGTCAAAGTTTGCCTTGCTTTTGTTGGTTGAGTTCTGTACTGACTTGGTTGGTTAAGGCAGATAATTAGTCGACCGATCAATGAATTACCTTTTGAGCATTGTGTGGTCTCGGTTGATCGAACTAGATGATCGGTCGACCAAGCAGGTGATTCTTTGTTATGTATATCATATGTTGTACATGATAATACCATGCTTAGTAGACTTGCATTTGACCATGATATTGATGTTATATGTACAATGATATCATAATATGCATAAGGAGAGTAGAAATTATATTGATATTCATTCTTATGTGATACATGAGTATTATGAAGAACTTATGAGTAATGTGATTTGTTGTGAGCATCTTTGATTATGCTTAATCATGTGCTAAAGGTGAGTATTGAGATACATGACACATGGTTGGGTTCTAAATTGAGGACACAATAGAACCCTCATAACAGATTATCATGTGTATGGGTGATGTGAGATGGATTTTTGTGGGGACTTTGAATGCTCTGATATGCATTGCATTCCTAAATGTTTGTAAAAGGTTAGTAGTGTTAAGATTAACGTGGAGAAATAATTAGGAGGTGCTCTTGTAAGAGACCTTCAGGCGTTTGGTTCCACCATAGGGTTGAAATTCCTTTAAGGAACTAGGAGTTGGGTCCTTACCATGGGTTGAGATTCCCTAAAAAGGATCAATGGTCGGCTATTCCTTAGGGTATATATTCGCTGAAAATAGTCAATGGGGTGTATCCAGTCACTCCTTCGGGTATAAATTCCCAGAAATGGAAATGAGGAGGTTACATTGAGCCAAGGCTTAACATGAAAGCAAATTAGAAACTGTACATTAGACATAGGACTCCTGTAATAACCCAACTAAAATATAGGACGAAATTGTAATTAATTAAAATATAGGGATTAATTTAAAACTTTAGTAAGTTAATTACAGATTTGACTTTGACTGTTTGTGATTGGTAGGCTACACTATAGGAAACTAAAGTGCTTCACACACAATCATAACTCTTTAAGTTATAATGTGTGGCTAGGATCTTGTAGTAACTTTTAATCTTAATCTAAGAGCTAGTATTTAATTTAGATCAATCATAAGTTAAGTAGGACTCCAATTAAATAAGATAATGAATATTAATCCTAGACCAATTAGGAACCCGATTAGATAATAAGTAATATATTAAAACTAGGATTAATAAGAGTTATAGCTTAATTAGGATTCTACTTTAATAGATAATTAAAGACTAGTTTAATTAAGACCAGATTAATAATCAAGGGCTGAGATTTCGTAGGAACATCTAATCTACTTTAAATGGCTAAGATTATTTAGAAAATTAAAAGTAATCCTAAACTAACAAGGTTTAAGATTAGATAAGTTAATCCAATTAAGACTAGGTTGCCTAGAATCAATGGTTAGGATTTCGTAGGAACACTTAGATTAATCTAATGGATAGGATTAAAATAAAGAGACTTTCAATCTAATTATGATTAAGATAGGATAAAAGAAATGATTAATTCACCTAAAACTAGGACACTTTAATCTAAGGGTTACAACTTAACTAACTTAATCTAAGGGTAGATAATTAATCCTAAATTAAAACTAACTTAGACTCTTAGGCTAATACAAACATTAAAAATAAAATCTATATATGAACACTAGGGGAACGTGTGAATCATATTTCTAAAAAGAGAGTGAGAGAGTGTGGAAAGTATTGCTGGAGCATTAGGAGCTTGGAGAAGTTAAGGAGTTGCAGAACTTGAAGCTTGAAGAAGAAGAAGAGCATCACCATTAAATACGCGATGTAAGTAATTGGATTAAACTCTATTTTTGAAGTGAACTAGGTGTCTAGGTCATATTCAATAAGTATGACATAGCACAACCTTAAAATCTATATCTTCTATACTTTTCTACATAAGACTTAAACTGTAAAATTATATAGATCTGAACTATTGATTACCGAACCAATGTATATATTTTATATAATTTATTTTATTTTTTTATAAGATTCCCATGTTCGTTAGGAACCCAGAAAAACAAGTTTGAGGTGATTCCGATAAGTATACACAAATTGATGACCAAACTACCGACTGTACGTCAAATCTGAAAAACCTAGAAAACCCAATCCAGCAGCCTACCAGTGTGCCGGTTAGCCTGCCGGTAGGATTGATTTTCCACTATGTGGTCTACCGAACAGAACCAGTGTGCCGGTTAGGCTACCGGAACTGTCTGGGCAGTCACTTAAGGTTATTTTAATGTGATTAATTGATTGTTTAAGGTTCTAAATTATTTTTAATTGATATTGTGATCTTAATGACGATATTTAATACTTGATATGCATGATTGGGAGACTTAGTAAACATTGACACGATTAGGTTATATACTGATTTCAATTGATTTTGTGATGAATAATGGTGTGATTATAACATGATTAATGGGTGATAGGATAGAATGAGGATCTCATATATGTATTGAGCATGACATAACTTATGAATTGATATGCTATCATGAACACGTATTATATGAATTCCATGCTTATATAAATTACCTAGATCTGTGACACAACTGTATACATCATTGCTTGATTAGTTAATGTGCACGGTTCTATACACTTGCACAGCATATGCCTATTTTGCATAATGACCTTGGATTGGTCTAATGCCTTGACTATACACCATAAATCCATATGATTGGATATTCTGGACATAATGAATGTTGTCATGATATGATATTGGTGAGGAAGTCCTGGGTGGACTATTTTATATTATTACATGTGTTGAGGGACTAATCATCCCAATAAACCAACATATTCATGGTGAGGGTGATGATCCTAATATACCAATTAATTGAGTGAAATTTTGTTAGCAGATCGGCTAATGTATGGTTCACAGAGGTTAATCTAGGTGATTCCTTGGGATTTGTCCCTATGACTGAAAATAACTGAAGCGATTGTGACCTCTAGGTCGAAGCTCCAAGAAACTATGATGCGAACATAGAATAGTCTACTATTCCAACCAAATACCCGGGGCTGTGTTCTGGGTGAGACATCTTGACTAGTATAATTAAGATCGGATGTGGAACATACACTAATCGAATGCCAAACAACATACATTAATTGCATATCATATTCATGTGCATGGATTACATGTGATAATCATAATTATCCATTGCATGAGCATGCATTGCATTCATTAATAACTAGACTTACATTCACATTGCATATCCTATGATCATGTCATATTTCATATTATTGCATGTATTGTTGTTTAGTTTATAGATTATCATTGAAGAGTGGCTTTGACCCTACTTGTCACGACCCAAATTCTGGAGCATGACCCACGCGCACGTGAGTATAGCTCTAGGATTCCAAGCCTAACTCTCACCCTCTGATCCTCCAAACTCACACACCAAGAGGAGGGTGGAAACCACAAACATAACAGAGAATCCATAAACATAACTAAGATCCACAATGGAAGCTAACATCAATAGAACATAAATGAATCAATGCCTCTAAGTGGGCCTTACATCCAACCATAATCCTCATGCTCAAAAGGGGGTAAGGCGTGGGATCACCAGAAACCTCCTAACTAAACATAAGATAACCTGAGCAATACAAAATATGACTATTCATAAATAGAGTCAAACGCTCCCTCTAAAACACTCTCAAAACCCCTCACACTACATACAAGTCCAAGGCATAAATAAAACAAAGGTCTAAATACACCCGCAGGCTAAAAAATTCAACTCAGCAATCCTAACCAAAGTCCTGGTCGTATCTCTCAAACTCACCTGAAATGTTAGGAGCCAGAGAACGCTTGAGCTACGCGCTCAGCAAGTGCAATGTACAAATGCAATGTAATTAATCAGGATAACCATGAGCATGCATGGGGTGCCATGATCAATGTAGGGTTTATTCATTTCATGCAATGACATGAAAAATATATGCATAGGCCAAACACAATGGCCTCAACAAACATGTGAAATACATATGTATGCCATTAACCTTGTGTTGTTGGATGTCTCATGCTTGATTCAGACTGCAACACTATGCAACTCACGCTTGGAGTCATGGCCCCTACCGGGCTAAGGATGCATTGCCGCTTCTGTGTGTACAGCACAGTTTTAGGGAGTCACAACTCATGGAGAGTCATGCCCCACGTCTATTTTTTATCATGGGAATGAATTATGGGGCTCAACAAGATATCCCCCGTGTACATCACACACACAACAACTAATCGGTTGACCCTCTATATATATGTGTGTAAGATACATATATGGGTAGCCTTGTGTTCTTGGGGTTACAATCCCTCACCCTCAAATCATATTTGATTTAATCATAGATAATCTCTCTTTGGGACACCAGAGATCTATATCTCTCTTTTAGCACTCCACTAAGAAGTCCAAGCATCCGCATGTTACCCTATGGTCCTTCATAAAGGAGCCAAGGTAGTCTAGGGTCTAAGTCCTCACAAGGACTGATCATGCATGCATGTCCATTATATGAATGACATTAGCAAGCAACTACATGACACGCAAAAAAGTATCAAGTTAAGGCACATCATCGAATCCAAACATATTGAATCATGACAACTACGTATGCGAGAACTGATGATAAAATAGCGGAATAGCATTACATAGGACCACATCAATCTAGGCATGTAATCGACCACATAAATGCAATATCATAGTCAGCATGAATAAGCATGTTTTGTTCGCCCAATAATGTGAAACAATACTCGATACAACACAACACAAGCATAGGTGAGTCTGGGTTTTAATCCCCTTTTCAAAACCCCTTCAATGTTGCTCAATCACCCACTATCGGTGGGTCCCGTCGGCGGACCGACGTACCCACCTGGACCAAAGTCAGTTCCATTTTACATCTCTGTCGGCAGGTCCGTCGGTGCCACTAACGACCCACCGACCAGTCCAAGGTCAAGATCCACTTCCATCGGCGAGTCCATCGGTGCCATCGGCGAATCCAGCGATTCCGTCGGCAAGTGTCGTCAGTGCCACTGACGACCCACCAACCAACAACATTCAAACTCAAGTTTCTGTCGGTGGACCGGTTTACCCATCTACAGGGGTCACCCTGTGGGTTTTCATCGGTGGGTCCCGTCAGTGCCACCGACCACCCACCGAGAATCCCAATTAAGTCCATCCGTCGGTGAGTCTCGTCAACAGACCGACTCACCCACCGACAGGGGAGGTGTTCATTCCCAATTCCATCGGCGGGTCCGTCGGAAGACTGATTGTCACGCCCCAAAACCCGGCACGACTTCCCATGTGGAAAGGGTCCAAATTTCGAGGCGCGACCTTCGGGATCCAT
>JAUPMG010013568.1:0-15519 GCA_031762675.1 Pachysandra terminalis
AAAATGGATAAAAAATTGAGTATTTGGAAAAGAAATTACATTTCTTTGGGTTGGAGGATAACTTTGATTCAGGCATCACTAGGGCAACCTCCAAATTATTTCATGTCTCTTTTCTAGATGCCCAAATCATTGAGTAATAGGATTGAAAAATTTCAAAGAGACTTCTTGTGGGAGGGGGGGAGGTTGAGGAAAAAAGAAAGATTATCTTGTTAGGTGGGTAGATGTGTGTAAGGAAAAAGAAAAAGAAAAAGGTGGACTTAATTTGGGAAACCTCCAAATCAGAAACAATGCCCTGTTGGACAAGTGACTTTGGAGATTCAGTGAGGAGTGAGCAGCTCTGTGGAGAACCATCATTGCAAGCAAATATGGAACTCAAGTTAATGGATGGGATGTCAACCAGGCGACCAATATCCGTTCAGGCAGCCGTTGGAAGGCAGTTGCTGGATTATTTCATATTTTCTGCAGGTTTGTGAGATTTTCCGTTGGGTCGGGATCTTCTATTCACTCTTTGCAGGATGTCTAGTGGGGGGAATCCACATTGTCTTCTAGATTTCCTAAAATATTCCGTATTGCTGTCCATAAGGAGTCCCTAGTATCTGAAGTGTTAGGTTGGTTCTCGGGTCTTTCTTGGTTTCTTTCCTTCCTTAGGGATCCTAGGATGGTAGACTTGGATGAATTGGCCTCTCTTTTCCTTCTCCTGAAAATGTTTTCATTGATGATGCCATGCCTGACTCTAGAGTCTGGAGTCTTGAGCCTAGTGGGGGCTTTTCCATTAAATCATTCTGGTCCTTTCTTGGTGCAGACCAAGAGTCGGTGTCTCAGAATCTCTCTACATCGTTGCTCTGGAGTGCTAAAGTTCCACTAGAAGTCAAAGCGTTTGTTTGGATCACTCTCCTCTATCGGATTAGCACTGCAGACTTGTTGCAAAGGAGGAGGCCATATTTAGTTTTGGCTCCCCAGGTGTGCCTTATGTGTTTGAGTATGGGGGAATCCGTGGATCATTTATTTATAGGGTAATGGTGGGCGAGTCAGGTTTGGGAGTTTTTTCACAAAAATGGTGGGGGTTGACTGGGTGAAACCTTTTTCCGTGGTGGATATGATTGATCAGCGGTGTTTTCCTTCTCTTGGTAAACGTGGACAGATTATGTACATAATGGTATTTTTCGCTACCTTGTGGGAGTATTTGGGGGGAGAGAAACAAGAGTGTCTTTAAAGACAGAAGTAGAAGCCTCGGTATGATCACTGATACTATTATTGGGCTGGTTGCAGCATGGGCAAGCGTACTCCCCGAGTTCAAAGTCATAAGCTGGACGGATATTTTGAGATGTTGGGAAACTGTGGTACACTTGTAGAATTATCAGTTGATAGGTGGGTGCTATGGCATCATGGATTTTGGTGATTGTAGGTGATGATTGTTGGTGGTGATGTTTTTCCTTTTCTCTTTTTTTTTGGTTGCCCCTTCTTGTGGGAACCATCGCTTGTTTGTATCTTTGCTTTCTCCCCCTATTTTTCTGTTTGCAATAAAGCTCATCGTTATTGATCAAAAGGAAAAAGAACAACTAGGGAAATAGAGTTACTCATTTATAATATCCCCATTTAATAGGGAGAGCGTAACTCCTTTTCTGTAATGACAACTCATATGAGGTGGCACTCTACATTTCGATGAGCTGATCTGCCATCTGCTGACCCATTTATCACTATCGGTTTCTAAGTCAGCGTACTGTGGTCCCACCTAGCCACCGCCGACACCCGTGCCCTTGGCTATCACAACTTAAGGACCATAGAAAAGCCCCCAAAATGGGCTTTCGCCTAGGATGGAGATCTCTTTGGCATAAGTAATTTGCTATACTAATTAATTAATAATAAAGTACCTGGCCGGGCATGTTATGTCATAATATTGCTCTTGCTAGCCTATCTTATGCTGTATCAAACACTTTTGCAAGTGCCGATGTCTCAGGGGTTCCCCGACACAACTGCTGCCTGCTCGGCTTAACTAGCGGAAGCAAGCATTATCCCAAATTTCTAAGTTCCATGGCTTTAAGTTTACCTCCAAAGGGTGCGATTGACGGAAAATGCCAAATATGCTTAAAGGCAGCTCGTCAGGCCCGAATTGCTCAGCAAAAAGGGCGCAACTCAAACGCGGCACAATTGGGCCTCTTTCTTGGATGTTCTTAGGGGGATTTTGGGTTGGGTACCCTCAAGCCACGACGCCCAGACCCCTCGGCTGAAAGCCTCAGGCGAGGTCTGGGTACGGCCTAATACAGTGGGTATTTTTCCGCTTTATCGGATTTTAGTCTTTCAGAGGGTTTTTTTGGTAGTTTAAAAAGTCATCTCAACTCTCCGCATTTTTCGAATATGAGCCATCGAGTTGCTTGAGGAAACATATAAAACACTTGCCGAGACTGCTAGTTAAACCAATTTTGCTATAACCCTACACATGGAACTTATGCCAACTTGGCACTAACATGGGGGATGACCTAGAAGAAGACCGCCACGTTATCGACAGCTGGTGACATGACACACTTTCCAAAAATGAACATCAACATTAGTCCCTCTTTTGTTGAGGATATTCCCATATGTTGAGAGGTAAAACTCAATCTAGTTTTTTTTGGAGAGAATCTAAAAGTCAACCGGTCAATATTCTCCTTATATATTCTCAATATTCTCTCATTCTATATTCTTCTTTATTCCCTCTTATTGTCTTTCTTATTCTTTTTTCTTCCTTCTGTTTTTCTTTTCTTTTCTTTCTATTCTTTCTCCTCTTTCTCTTTTTTTTTTAAGCAACTAAAAGGGAGAGAGAGAATGTCCAAGGGTGGGACATCCCCCCTTTGGCCCCACTCTTTCTTTTTCTTTTCTTTTCTTTCTTTTTTCCCTTTTTCTTCTCTGATTTTTGGAAACAAGATAACCTATATTTTGGGGAAAAGATTTTAGAAAATCGCCCCTTAAGGCTATATATTAATAGCCTCTTCCGCTTTTTACTTGCTCCTTTTTGCATCCTTTTGCATTCTCTTTGCCTTTAAGTATCTTCCATTTGGCTTTCTTGGCTGCTTGGCACACTTCTCTTGATACGTGTCTGGCATAATACTTATTTTATTTCTACATTCTTTTATTTTCCCTTTCTTTGCTGTCTTATTATTATGGAGTTGGCCAAGTAGGGAACAATTATATGCCACTTGCGTCTGCAAACCATCACTTGGTTAATCACGGCTTTTGGGATGCCATCATGTCGTTTTCTTCTTTGGTTGTGTAGCCTTCCAACCATGCCTGGTTTGTTGACTATAGTGGAAATGGTACGAGCCCTTCATATGCAGATATATCCAGGTTCTAGCTGGAGAGGTGATTTTCCACATTTTGGAATGAACATTTTTTACCAAGAATGCTGGCCATACATTGGGCTGACTTGGTGGATGGCATCTTATCCAATGCCAACAATCGTGAGACACTTTGTACTTCCGGCATGTGTGAAAGTGTTCAGCTGAGTGCTTTTCTTCGCTTCATGCACTTCATACTTCCGGCATGTCTGAAAGTGTTTAGCTGAGTGCCTGTCTCCGCTTTATGAGTGATTCATTGGGTTGGAACACTTGGTGTGCCATTGGAGTTCGAATCACCGCAATTTTATCACAGCGTTCGGTGAGATTTTGCCATCTTTGGAGGATGTGCGTGGGATTCTTGTGCTGCAGATCATCGGCTTTAGTCCTGTTGAGTGGCTTGATGGGACATCAAAGTCTCGACTAAACATGTCGCATCTTGAAATCCATTGCACAGCTACTAATGTGCACAAACGGTTCCCAAGACGAGAACCGATCCACTAAGGGAATCGATATCATGTCAAAATATATTATTCTATGATAAATTTATCCACTAATGTAATTATTGCTCCTGACAAAATATATCATCTCAATAAAGTGACAGACCATAATATTCTATGATAAATATGATAGGAGCAGGACCCATGCCCCAAACATGCCATGCATGATTCCAATATGTAAACTAACAACTATAAAAAATAATAATGATCTCATCTAATTCATTAACATCCCAAAGTAACAAATAATAACATGTCCAAAGATAACTATAAACTTAAGGTGCATAAAAGAATCTATCAGTTCGTCCATCTCACGTGTCCATCGGGTATGCAGCATCACTATTACTTCCCACCTGAAAAAGTCAAACAATGGTGAGCTCAACAGCTCAGCAAGCAAAAGAACTCTACAACCTGAAAGATGATGTCATAATATCTTTTTCTTTTTTATAGTTGATAATGAAGATTATATAAATAGAGAAGAAGAATGTACAAAAACAAGAAAAGTAGTCGGTTGCCAAGACAGAGAGCCAACTACGCAGAAAAAGCAAAAATAGTGAAAAAAGAATCCCAACAAAAAATACAAATAACTACATCAAAATGATGGTCTCCCAACATCTGACTAGGTCTGAAGAAGTAACGTTACAAAATTCTGGAAGAGCCTTACACCACGCAGCCATAGTACCCACAATCAGATCAATGATCTGATATCATAATATCTTCTATCTTCTAATCCTACCCAAGTACCTTATTCTAGTTATCAGGTCAAATCTACATGATGCTTGTGACTTTCTCAAAGCAATTAAATGTGTGTGATGCACGAGATGCAATGTACATTCACAAGCATGCAAGCATACACTCAAGCAGATAATCGGATCGTACAATAACAATAACAGATGCAATGCAAACTAACAAAGGTGCCCCATCAAGGATACCCAAATTAAATCTGGATGGTCTTACAGATACTTGCCGCTAAAGTGATTCAACTTACAGGCAAGGATCAAATGCCTCTCGGATCCCACTTCATAACGCTAGGGCAGGGATCAGACTAAACATGGATTACATGTGCACAACATGGTTTTAGGGATTTTTAAACCATGGGTTGCAATTGCCACTTTATTTTCTTTAGGAACTCAAACTCAGGGGCTCTACCCCTTGGTCTTTCCAATCACCAGGGAGTTCTACCCATAGTCACTCTAACATGGTCACTGTGATAAATCACATGGGGTTAAATGAATGCATGGATCAACCCCAACACCCCTGTAATGCTTTCAGGGGTCTTATGACTCAGCCCATGGTTTCCAGAGTCCAATCCTGACTCGCCATGGGTGTCCAATGTGTACTTTACACATAATACTAATCTCACATGTCCCATCTAGATATGTACTGTGTTATATCTATTAATCTCAACTCAAACCTTGTCACAACAGGGCTGGATAGCTCTCATCCATCCAACATTCCTTTGATGTTGTGAAAATGTTACACGTCCCTCAACTACATGCAATCATCTAATGCAGTCCTATTCATCTAATCTATCTATTTAGTTGTAATGAAATTCTATAGGTGATCACTCAAGGGACAGTAAACTCACTTTCCATTTTCTGGGAATTTGCAGTTCGTTTCCTATTAGCCTAAAGCTTGCGGTATTCTCTAGTAGTTCTCCTTTTCTTCTTAATAGGATATTTTTCGAAACTTTTTAGAATCGAAAAGTTGTCTCCTACATTCTCATTAAGGGTCAAAATCCAGAAGTCATTGTTTTGCTGTTTCTAGGGATTCGAGGGTACTTACTCATCAGAATGGTAAGTTGGTTATTTTCCCAAGATTCTTCCTTGAGTTTAATTTCTTAATTCATGAAAATATAAGAGATTTAAAAATGTAAAAATCTTTAAGATTTCATTCATTAGGTGTGTTAATTTACAATATTCTCATATGATTATATCCAATTTATATTAAGCATAATGACTTCACAAGCAATTAGAAATGTTCTACCTATAAGGTTCCTATGGATTAATCTATAATCTTAACAAGTATTTGAATTTATTTTTGAGCATATATTTGAGGTATACCCATACATATATTTACACACGCACACACACACACACGCACACACACACACACATATATATAATCATAATTTTCATGATAAAACCCCTTTTCTTTTATTTTTATATTCTCTTACCTTTTGTAAACTTCTTTTAAATTTTAATTAACGGTTTCCTTAAAAGAATCTGAACGCCCGAAAATCTTTAGATAAGGCCTATTCGGGCATGCCAACATTAAACGTATAAATCCAGAAATTTTTATACATAAATCCCCTTTTTAATTTTACCTACTTCATACTTATTTATCTTTCTATTAATCTGGAATTTTTCTTCTATATTAACTTATTAATGAGTGGTCCACATTATTATGACATTCCATGATCAAATATTAAATGCATTCTAAAAGAGAAGATGCAAGAATGTGGAAGTAAAATAAATGTTGTGCAGGGACACTTACGTAGAGAAGTGTGCAAAGCCACCAAGAAAGTCAAATGGAAGATATTTGAAGGCAAAGGAAGAGATAAAGAAAATGTGGGAGGAAGCAAAAAGGGGGAGAGAAAAAAGCAGAATGAGCAAAAGTGAGGATGTGGAGGGAGAAGCTATTAATTTGTAGCCTTAAGGGGAGATTTGTTAAAGTCTTTCCCCCAAAAAAGGGTTATCTTGTTTCCCAAAAACAATGAGAGAAGAAAAAAAAGAAAACAAGAAAAAGAAAGAGGGTGGCCTAAAGGGGACATCCCATTCTCTCTCTCTCTCTCTCTCTCTCCCCCTTTTAGTTTAAAAAAAGGGAAATTGAACAGAAAAGAAAAAGAAAAAAAGAAGAAAGGACGGAAGGAAAAAGAGTAAGAAAGAGAATAACAGAGAATACGGAGAAGGAAAATATGAGGGATTATGGAGAGAATATTGAGAAGATATGAGAAGAATATTGACCGGTTGATTTTTAGATTCACTCTAAAAATGATTAGATTGAGTTTTGCCTCCTGGCATATGGGAGTGCATCAGCAAAAGGGGGCTTAATGTTGATGGTTGTTTTTATAAAGTGTGCCATGTCACTAGGTGGCGATGATGTGGTAGTCTTCTTTTTAGGTCATCATCCATTTTAGCACTAAATTGGCATAAGTTGCATCTTGCATATGTAGGGTTATGGCAAAATTGGCTTAGCTGGCAGTCTTGGCAATTGTTTTACCAATTTTGCGAGTAACTCGACGACTCATCATCTGGCAAATGCTGAAAATTAAGCTAGAATTTTAAACTTCCAAAAATAGCTTTTTAAGTTCAAAATCAACAAATTCGAAATACCCCCGTATTGGGATGTACTTGGATCTCACCTGAGTCTTCCGGACGAGGGGATAGGGCCTTGGGGGTATCCGCCGCATAATCCTAGTAGGAACATGCCGACAGGAGGCATTGTTACACCGGGTTTGGTCTAGGCATGTTTCTCACGTAGATTGGGCGACAAGTTCACTTTCAGTATATCGTTTGTAGGTTGTCTACCTCGGACAGCAGTTGTATTATCTATTTTGTGACATAAAATCAAGTCGATTATAAAAAAAAAAAAAGTTCTCTTTCAGTATAATTTGGCTTTTTTCTTCTATTGCACCCTTCAGACATGAGTTTTAAGCCTTGAATATTACCAAATTGGGATATGCTTGTTTCCGTGAGTTACGCCAAGAAGGCAACAATGCATTTTGTAAAAACCTTAAGATGCCGACACTTGTAATAGTGTTTGATACAACATAATATAGGCTATTAAGAGCAATATTAGGGCATACGATACCCGGCGAACAACTTTGTTATTAATTATTGATTAATTATTTAATTAATTAGTATTACATATTTCCTTTTTCAGAGAGATCTCAATCCTGGGAGAGAGCCCACTTAGGGGGGGGGGGTTTGTTGTCCTTAAGGTGTAGCGGCCAAGGGCATGGTTGTTGTCAATGGCTGGTAAGGTTGTACAATGGGCTGTGTTGTGCTGGTCGGTAAATCTTCGTGCCGTTTCGTGCCGAAATTTTGGCACCTCAGGCCAGCCACGCAGCTCGTGGAATGGTCGTGTTGGGCCGTGCTTGGCCATGTGCTTCAGCCTATTGTGGGTAGGCGGGGCAGTGCCGTGCTTGTGTTGTGGGCCGTGAAACCCAGGCAAGGCATGACTAATGAACCTTGCCTCGTGTTTGGGGCTCAACAGTACTGGGCTAGGCCGGCACACCAGCGGCCCGCCCAATTGTACACCCTTAGTGGTTGGGTGGGATCTTGTACGTCGTTTGACAACAACGAACGGGTTAGCAGAAGGCTGGTCAGCTCGTCAAGTTATGTTCTTCCTATTTAATGCGGAGGTTACAAATGAGAGTATCTCTCCCTAGTTAATATGGAGGTTACATATAAGGTTGTAAATGTCACTATCGCAAGACATGTTTTTGAAGACATGTCGGTAATATCTGGGACATGTTGCAAACATGGCGGGAAAAAGAAAAAAAAATGAAAAATGGATAAAAATAGGTATTTTTTTAATGAAACTTTGTAGGGATCTAATTTAGAACTAAAAGACGTTTAATAATCCAAAATATGACAAAAACAATGCATATATAGGGGTGGTTGGGTGATAAGGATGACATTAAGGTAGGACGTCAATCTTTATTGATATGATGTACTGATGTTTCCTCATTGTGTTTGCTAATTTCATCTAATGCCATTTGGACAATTTTATTGTGCTTGGTGTATTTAAATATTTTTATGTCTTATTTAGACCAACCTTGGGGATGATTTCTCCACTTGTTTTACATGTCGGTATGCAATTATACCTCCCCAAGTATATGTTATTCACTATATATATATGCATTTATTTTGTCATATATTCGTCATTTAAATGTATTTATCTCTAAAGTAGACTGCTACAAAGTTTCATTTAAAAAAAAAACCTTATTTTCACCACGTAGCTACCCAGTTGGACAAACTTGGCCATGAAAGTAAGTCCTTGACAGCATCTAATTTCGTGATGAGTTGCACGAGTGTGCCAACAAGTAATGACTTAGCTTTTGAGATGCATAAATCAAAGCTTAGCATTGCCTCTTAACTATTGGGTATTGTTACTCGGCTCCATGCAGGCTTGGCTCACATAGTAAATGGGCCGCTCATTATCGCTGTCATCATATTGTGCCAGCAAGGCACTAACCGCTGAGATTGTTGATACAATATTAATGTAAAGGAAGGCTTGGGATTGGTGCCATCATGGTATGTGACGAGACTAGCATATGCTGTATCCGCCGAACCTTGTCTCCTAATAAACATCGGAAAACATTATCCACCAATAACATCTGGCAGCTGTTTTCTGTTATTTTGCTCTTTTAACAGAAAATATATATTAGAATTTTAAAATTTTCTTGTAAAACAAACAAGTAGAAAATATAACATTCAGGAAAATACTTTGTTCCTTGGAATTTACGTGCCTTCTAGTAAATGATGGGAAACGACTACTACCAATAAAATCTGGAAGTTTTTTTTTCATTATTTTACTCTATTAACAGAAAATAAATTTCAAATTTTTAAATTTTTCCTGTAAAAAAACAAGCAGAAAATATAATTTCCAAGAAAATAATTTTTTTTTACTGAACATTTCCGGTGAAACAAACTGAGAACTAAACTCATAAAATATAGAAGGATTTAAAGTTCAAATGATATTCATAAGCTTTAAATGAAATTCATAGAATTTCATTTGAAAGGGATTCTATTTATTTTTTGATCAATCATTTGAAATGGATTTTAGACCTAGGATTTAGATCCTTTGATCTGAAATTTGATTCTTATATTCTGGCTATTTTGGGTTTGGCCATGGTTCAAAATATCGTATCGAGATAGCATATCGGTAATTGAAAAAATGGATACGTATCGGATACATGAGGATGCGCTGTAAAAACTATGAATACGGTGGATAAGCATGGAAAATGGTGGATACTTAAGACAAGACTCATTTAGATGTAAAAATAAGTTAAAAATATGATAGATTAACTAACATGTTTTTCCTATCATACACCCATATAAATAATATATATTATTGTGAAAATAAATCGGTACGCTAGGAGGCACATCTTTATCATCATGTGCCTTATCCCAATTAGTTGGGGTCGATAACAATAATCCTGTTCCTCCCTCCCAATCTGTCAAAAACCATATCTTTAGTCAAATTACGAGTATGCAAACCTTTTTTGATTGACTCCATCTAGGTTCTTTTGGGTCCTCCTCTCCCCATCTTAGAACCTTCAATGATTTCTCTCTCACCTTCTTACAGTTGCTTTCTTGGGTCTTCTCTTTATATGCCCAAACCATCTGACCCCGATTTTCATTTATCTTATTTCCTAATTAGCCACACCTAAACAACCTCGTATATGTTCATTCCTCACATTATCTTTCCTAGTCTTCCCACACATTCATCTTAACATTCTTATCTTAGCAACGTTCATCCTATGCTTGTTGCTTCATTGTTTCCCATTATTTTGATCCATACTTCATAGGAGGCCTAATGACTATCCTATAACATTTTCCTTTTAATTTGAGTGGAACACGCCAGTCGCATAACACTCTAGAAGCACTTCTTCACTGAAGCCATCTATTTCTAATTCTATGAGCAACATCTCTTTATGGATAATTGATCCTAGATAATAAAATTGATTGCTTTTAGGAATTTCTTGATTTCAATTCTTATTGTTGCTTCACCTTTACTATTGTTTGTGCTAAAGTTACATTCCTCGTACTCGGTTTTAGTTCGTCTTGCTTTAAAACCTTTTGATTCCAAGGCTCCTCCATAACTCTAATTTTTGATGTACTCCATCTTTAGTTTGGTCTACTAAAACTACATCATGTGCCAAAAGTATACATCAAGGCACCTCCTCTTGAATATGAGTAGTTAATTCATCCATAATTAAAGCAAAAAGATAGGGACTCATAGCTGAACCTTGATGTAAACCTATTTTTACTGGGAACTCATTTGTCTCACTGCCTACAACCCTCACCCTAGTTGCCGTTCCCTCATACATGTCTTTAATAACCTTGATGTATCTGATTATTACCAATTTTCTGCTCAAAACTCACCAAATTAACTTTCTAGGTACTCTGTCATATGCTCTCTCTAGATCAATAAAAACCATGTGAGGATTTCCCTTCTTCTCACTTCTCCATTATTTGTCTAAGTAAAAGATAGCGTCGTTGGTAGACCTCCCTGGTATGAAGCCAAATTGATTTTCTGGCACCTGGGTTATTCTTCTTAACCTTTGCTCAATCATTCTTTCCTATAATATCATGGTATGACTCATAAGCTTAATTCCACGATAATTGGTACAATTCTGAACATCTACTTTATTCTTACATATAGGTATTATCGTACTCTTCCTCCAAGCATTTGGCAGTTTTCTAGTCCTTGAAATCCCATCAAATAATTTGGTCAACCACAGTATACAGATCTCTCCCGTGCACTTCCGCACTTCAATTAGAATACCATTAGGTCCTAAAGCCTTTCCTATTTTCATCTTGGCTAAATCTCCTTTCACTTCAAAGACCTCAATTCTACGAACATAATAATGTTTACCTGTCTAGCCTTTCATAGTTTCATCTTGGCTAAATTGTCTTTCACTTGAAAGACCTTAATTCTATGAACATAGCAATGTTCACCTGTCTCTCCAATAACCACATCTCCACTTGAAGCACACCTATCTGTATCTTCACCAATTAATAATTTTTGAAAATATTCTCTTTTCCTTTCTTTAATCTCCTCATCCTTTACTAAGACTTTCAAATCGTCACTCTTAGCACACTTAACTTGATCTAAATCTTGTCTTTCTCTCAGTCTTGAAAGTATTTCTCACCTTCTTTTGTACCTAGCTTATTATATAAGTTATCATATGCCAGTCTTTTAGCTTCACTTATTATCTTTCTAGTTTCTTCTCTAACATTTTTATATTTTTCTAAGTTTTTTTGGTTCTTATTTCTTTCCCAAGTTCTAAAATAAACCCTTTTTTCTTTAATAATCTTTTGTACATTATCATCTACCAGTAAGTTTCCTTTTGGGATTGAATTTTATCTCTGGATTCTCCTAAGACCACTTTACTCATTCTTTTATATTAATTGGCCATTTCATCCCATATTTGTGTAGGTTTTGTTTTTTAGCTCCCATGTCCCTCTTTCCTTCCTTTATCTTTAAAAAGCACTAATTATTCTCCATTTAGGTTCCATCATTTTATTTTTGGATCACTTTTAATGTGTTTTTTTCTTCTTCCAATTCCTAATACAAACGTTCATCCTCATGAACCTATGTCATGAGCAAGACTTTCTCCTGGGATGACTTTGCAATCTCTACAAGTTCTTAACTCATTTCTTCAAAGAAGTAAAAAGTCAAGTTGGCTCAAGTTTGTTCTACTCTTGAAGGTTACTAGATGTTCAACTTTCTTTTGGAAGAAATTATATGCTAATACAAGATCGTAAGCTACTGCAAACTCAAGAATTGCCTCCCCCATGTATTCTATCATACCCTTTGCTCTCCTCTCCAACTTGACCGTTTAGATTCCCGCTTATGAAAATTCTCTCATTAGTGATTCTTTTAATTAAACCATCCATTTCTTCCTACTTGAGGTGCATAAGAGTTAATAATCTATTTTCCTAAAAAATTTAACTACCATTAACCTATCGCTAATCCTTCTAACACTTACAACATTATCCTTCATGTCTTTATCTACCATTATTCCTACACCATTTCTATTGTTACCTTTTCCTGTATACTTTATACTCATCAACCTCTTCATCTTGTCTCCTTTCCATTTAGGCTCCTGAAGACACATCACATTGATTCTCCTTCTCTTCATCACATTTTCTAACTCACCTCTTGCTTGTCAAAGTCCCTAGATTCCAAGTAGTTAGGCGAATCTTACTCTCTTGGACTAGCTTCTTTACTTGTCGTATCCATCCACTTTGATATGAAAACCCTTGCTATTTACCACTGCAGTCGGGCGTTGTTGCAACGCGTTGTTTACGGAGGAAGCCCTTGTTCTCTTATCACTGCAACCAGGTTCCGTTGCAATGCGTCATTTCCGGAGAATGCCCTAGCATAAGATTGAGAATATGATGGGTCAGGATTCATGTCTAAGAGATTTGGCAAAAGTTTTATGCCGGTTGCCAACTTGTCGCAACCAACCCTCCTCCTGTACCCGGGCTTGGGACCGGCAATGCCCAAAAGATATAGCAGTACACACAAAACATGCTTTAGATGTAAAAGTATAATTTTGAATGAAAGAAAATACTCTTATAATGCATATCTTGAAAAGCTATGAAAGAAATAGAAAAATGCTTTTTCAGCTCTAAATATTAGATGTTTTGAATCAAACTAAGAAATTTTTGGGACTGAAATTGGCTATAATTCAATGCAGTTTGGTTTTTTGGTCATGGAGAGAAAGAAAGTTGAACAATAAATTAATGGTTCATTTTTATGCTTTTATATGTAAAATAGGCAGGGGCATTGCATGTATCGAGTATATTGATCAAATACACTCGATATGGCATATAGACCATATTTACTAACACGGTCGATATGTTACATCTATCGACTTATATAGTGTAGAAATTAGTTTATCCTAAAATACACCTATGTATCGTGCCGACACAGTGGATACAAGATACGTATCGGCGGATAAGATAAGATATTTTAAACCATGGTTTTGGCATTCTTAAGCCCTGTTTTGCTTGGCCTGGTATATGTGTGTGAATGAATGGTAGTGCATCTGGTAGATGTACAATATTCATTTTTGTAAATTTTTGCTTCAAACCCTCTTCTATATGAACTTCGCAATTAACATATAAAAGACATCTGGGTCAGGCGGCTTCTCTTGGTCCACTAAAATAGAATCAGGCTTGGGCCTTGTTTTAGAGCATGAATTCCAGGTCAGACCAGGCTTGAGCCTGTAGCAAATGCCTTGCTGTGTGTTGTAGATCAAAGTTACAATGGAAGTTTGATGAGATTTTCCCCAGCGAAGTTGGGTAAAAGAGGTTAAAAGAAGGTTTTGGAGACTAACATTGTTAGGGGAGTATAAGTGGTTCCTATTTTGAACACTTTCTTCTCTTTGGTGCCAAGGTCAGTGAATGATTTGGTGGATGACCTGGCAAATTCTGGAGTTTCTGGGGATGTTATATGTAGTGTTGTTTTTTTTTTTTTATTCTGAACAACTTGTCCTTTTCTTTTCTTTTTTTTTTTTTAAAATTATTTTTCTGTTATTTGTTATAAGAAAATGAGATTTATCTGTTAAAATAAATTGTTGTGCTGTTTACGTGAACCATCGTGTGGCAAGCATGGTAAGTACATTGTGCTAGTGCCTGTTATGTATATTTGAACCAGCTTTGTGTTGCTCACCAAATGCAGGCTGCAACCATTTGTAGCTTCCTGCGTATCTTAGGGTAAATGTGGACATCTTGTGGTGCTTGTATGGCTGTATTATGTTGTCAATAAGACTGGCATAGGCTACTGTTTGGTTGTAGACACTCCTTGATTGGTTACTTTGTTTCACAAGCTGCCCTAGTATTGGCATTTTTAACTGTGAAGGAGCCAAAGAAAAATAAAGGAAAAAGGGCTTCACTCAGACAATAATTACACAACATTCTTCTTAGGTTTTCTCCAAACATGATAGTTATGAGTATACTGAGACTGTTCCATATTGAATCATAGTTTAACCGTGAGTCATGCCCTTTGGGATGACACACCATACATCCTTACCAACTTTTGGAGGTCCAAAAGTTACCTTTGACAATTGAATCAAGCTGGTAAACATTTGTAGAAAACCTTAGATCTTATCAGAGCTTCATTTTCAGTTCACTTTTATACCTGGATGTTGAATTTTCTATCTTGGTCCAGGTTGATCAGCGGCTTCAATCACGTCTTTCACTTTGAAGCTTTAAAATCCATTTTGCTTTGAACATGTGATTTCGATCTTAAAAGGTGAATTTGAATCAGGAGCCTTGCTATGCTCTGAATAGACTGCAGCCAGCCTTCATGGCACTGTTCCTATACATGCTTAGTATAAGACACCAAAGGGTGCATGAAGGCATGTGCAGTTTGGAGAAGTCGAACTGTTGTTAGGTTTAAGCACTGTACTTTATTAGGTCTCCGCAATGCAGTTATAGGCAGTGCTGGAGATCCACCTCTTGCTTTTTATACATAAAGGTAGAACTAGCTACTAAATTTGTTCACACTTCACTATGCTTTAGAAGATTAAATTTTAGAGACACTATGAAGAATTGCCTGAAAATAACTGCTATGTGTTAGTTATGTTGGAACATTTAGTATATTAAGGCAGCAACATCACATCTTATAGAACTTCAGGAATCCCTATTGTTGAAAGACTTCTCCATGCAGACATCAATGTGGTAACCGATATGTTTGAATCAGGATATAACAAAGTAAATGAAATGTCTATTGTCTCTCGTCATGGTGTGCCATTTCATTTGTATGCATATTTCGTGGATGGAGAACCACCTCTTTGTTGAGGCAATTAAGAAGTATACAAGGTTTTAAATGCCGATTTCGCTAGACATTTCGCCAGACTTGTCTAGTGAAAATTCGCCGGCATGCCGCCGACATGAGTCATTTAAGGATTTAATGAGGGATGGGGTTAAAATATACCTAATAAGGCTAAAATATGCTAAACAAAACTT
>JAUPMG010013578.1:0-10247 GCA_031762675.1 Pachysandra terminalis
CCTGTGGTTGATAATTAACAGGGTACCCAAGGCTTAGTTGAGGGTACCCCTGGGTTTTTGTGTGACAGGGTTATGTAGAAGGTACTCTTCATGTTTTTATTATTGTAAATTGTAAAAACTGTAAGTGTAAATTCTCTGTTTCTATACTCTAAAAACGAAGCTTTGGGTAGAATAGAAGGTCGAAAACGTAGAAGACTGAGAGAGAGGAAGAAGAAACAGTAAAAGAAAAAGAAGAAAAACAATGGAGAAGAGAAGAAGGATTACCAGTTGGTGAGATGCCGTTGGAATGGATGCTGCGTCAACGTCGAAGATTAGGCAAAAACTTCTGCGAATACAAGAGGGCATACAAGAGGGCGGGAAAATGTATTTTGTTTTTTCAAAACAATGTATGTTCGTTCTCTCTTTCCACGCAGGTGTATTTTTTTGAAGTTTCAAATATTTTTATTTAAAAAAAAACTTAACGGTCAACCCTTAATAGCTTAAAGGCCTGTTCCGTCAATGAGGACACGTGGCCTTCTTCAGTGCAAGGAACGGCCGATGAAACAGCTTAATGGAACAGACGAAATGCTCTCCGTAGGTGAAGCATAACGGTCACGTCTTTCTACTTGCAACTTTTCGCGTGGTATGGGTATTTTGGTCAATTAAATTACAACGGTAATGAACCGGTTCATATTTTAAGCGTGCAATCCAGAATATGGATCCTGGCGAGTCGCAGTGTCGCACCCTCTACGTCCGAGTTGACGCGATATTGCGAGCCTATCCGAGCAAACCTTCTAGGGGCATTTTGGTCTTTTAATCTATTACTGTATCAACATTTACTTTTCTGCATAATGGAGAATTTTATCTACTTTGATGTTGATCCCAATTCGATAGGGACATCCTGAGTCTGTGGACTGAAGGTTACGAGTAGAGGTCCATTGCTCGGTTTGGTTTGGGTTGACCTCAACCCAAGACTAAACTGTAATCTAACAATGCTAACCCAAAATTGCACCAAACCGAATTCCAAATCGAAATGGTAAATTCATAAATCAAACCAAATCAAATTGTAGTAACCATAATCCAAATCAAACCAAATCGAATTGTGTTTGGTTCGAGTTAGATTGAGTAACCTGCATTAAAGTATGGAAAGAAAAATTGTAAATGGTAAATCCGAATTCCAAATCGAAATGGTAAATCCATAAACCAAACCAAATCAAATTGTAATAACCTAAATCCAAATCAAACCAAATCGAATTGTCGTATCGGTTCGGGTTAGATTCAGTAACATGCATTAAAGTATGAAAAGAAAAGAATGGAAAGAAAAAATTGTCAGTAAAAAAAATGAAGGGTAAAAATACTCACGTGGTTACAAAGGCCTTTCTTTCTCTGATACAAATATAAAGCTTGGACTTGCACAATGGTCGGAGAAGATGACCATCGTAGAAGATGAGGAAAAGGAGGAAGCAGAAACGGCCAGAAAAGATGTTTTGTTGCTGTATCGTTGAAGACTAAAGTGTGAAGAGAAAACCTAATTTTTCTTCACAAGTTTTAAGTTTCTTAAAATAGTTTATAAATCTAAAATAATATATGGTGTATAAACATGTAGTATAAATTTAATTTGGTTCAATTTAGTTCGGCTCAGTTCAATTTGATTTGGTTTAAGATTGGTTCAGTTTAACTGAGAGTTCAACTTAAAATCGAACCAAATTAATTCGGTTTGACTTTTCTAAATCATGATCAACCCATATCTCTACAATCCCAATCTAAACCAAACCAAAATTAATTTAAATCGGTCTCTTTTCGATTTAAATCGAACCGAGTTGCACCCCTAGTTACTATATATATATCCATATATATATCCATATATATATCCATGCATTGTCATTTGTCAGACCATTGCTCATACAAGAATCTCCTTAATAGAACGCCGGCCATAAATGAAGATTAATTGAACCGGTCGAACCAGACGGATGACTCACAGTTCAGAAATATAATCGGAATTGGATAAGACTGAAATAAAACCACGAGCTTACGGATTTATCGCCGGCAAGGGTGCGCATTTTAAGCAACGTCACCCCACTTTCCTTCGTCCCCTCTTCATCTATGGCCACCGTCCATCTCTGCTCGTCTGCTACACTCCCTACACGTATCGCTTCTTCAACTACAAAGCCTTGGCAGCGAAAGACGCTATACTGCGCCGGATTAACCTTCACCCTCACACTTCCAAAGCTTTTAAACTCTAACCGGAGGCGAACGTCGCAGAAACCTTTAGCTCAGGGCGGCGACTTGGGAGATTTTGGCGCAAGAGACCCTTTTCCGGCAGAAATAGCGAGTGGTTTTGGAGAGAAAGTGTTAGGGAACGTCGACACGGGGCATCGAATCCTCATTCCTAACATCTCTGCTCTTTCTCTTGCCCAACGAGAATGCACTCCAATCTCTCCTGTTCAGTCTCCCATGTCTAAAGACGATGCTCAAAAGCTATTGAGAAAGGTGAATCTCAACGACCCCATTTGATAATTTCTTCTCAATAACTATTGAAAAGTGCAATTTTTTATTCCGGTCTTGTAATTCATCGACCCCATTGGATAATTTATTCTCAATAACTATTGAAAAATGCAAATTTTTTATACCAATTGTTATGCGCCTAACCGTTGTTCTAAAAGCCCTTTGGTTAAGCACTTAACACATATAGGATTGTAACCTTCCACCACGCTTCTTAAGCCAACGTCCACGACGGTCTACTTTATCGACACTGACCTGCCAGTAGCTCGTTCCTTATTGGTGGCTCCACTCACCTATCAGTATTCAATGACTTAGCACCATGCCCATACATAATACCAAGACATTTTAATCTAGCCTATAGGTCGCCCCCTCCTTGACTCGAACCCATGACGTAGTGCCTGCTCTAATACCATTTTTTACGTGCCTCACCATTTTTCTTAAAGCCCCATGACTGATGGAAACTCATTTGGTTAAGCACTTTACATATAGGATCGTCACCTTCCACCACGCTTTTGTAGCCGGCGTTCACAACAACTTACTCCATCGACACTGACCCGCCGGTAGCCCTTTCCTTATTGGTGGTTCCACTCACCTATCAGTATTCAATGACTTAGCACCATGCCCATACATAACACCAAGACGGTTTAAACCAGCGCATAGGTCGCCCCCTCCGTGACTCGAACCCATGACGTGGTGCCTACTCTGATACCATTTGTTACGTGCCTAGCCGTTGTTCTAAAAGCCCCAGGACTGATGGAAACTCATTTGGTTAAATACTTAACATATAGGATCGTAACATTCCACCACGCTTCTGTAGTCGACGTCCACGACGGCCTACTCTATCGACACTGACTTGCCGGTAGCCCTTTCCTTATTGGTGGCCACTTACCTATCAATGTTCAATGACTTAGCACCATGCCCATACATAGTACCAAGTTATTTTAATCCAACCTATAGGTTACCCCCTTCGTGACTCGAATCCATGATATAGTGCCTGCAATGATACCGTTTTTGATGTGCCTAACCGTTGTTCTAAAATCCCCATGACTGATGGAAACTCATTTGGCTAAGCACTTAACATATAGGATTGTAACATTCCACCACGCTTTTGTAGCCGTCGTCCACGACAACCTACTCTATCGACATTTATCCGCCGATAGCCCTATCGACATTTATCCGCCGATAGCCCTTTCCTTATTGGTGGCTCCACTCACCTATCAGTATTCAATGACTTAGCACCAGGCCCATACATAATACCAAGGCATTTTAATCCAGCCTATAGGTCGCCTTCTCCGTGACTGAACCCATGATGTGGTGTTTGCTTTGATACCATTTGTTGAGTGCCTAACTGCTGTTCTAACAGCCTCAGGACTGATGGAAACTCATTTGGTTAAGCACTTAACATATAGGATTGTAACATTGTTCTTGTAATTCATCTTTGAAGTTGATAAAAGAGGAAAGAGTAGACTACCTGTTCTTGAGCTCTTGTGTATTATGGTGCTATTGAAAATGGTGGGATTTGATGCTTAATTACGATATTTATCACAAAGGCTATTGAAGTTGCAGAATTGTGATGCCAAAAATGCTCCTAGAAAGTTATCTGAAGAGAAGATTTCTATAATTAGTTTATAAAGCTGGTTTTCCATCTCTGAAGCGATTTGACGAGTGTAGGTAGGATTTGTATAACATGGGGTCAGGACTCGGTGATTGGTAGGAGGGACAGAGCGCACTCAAGGGATCCTGAGAGGACGAGAGAGGGTTTTTTGGGTGTGTAGAACCGTTATGCTTCTTTACGTATCCTTCGTTTCTACCATCGAGAATGAGGGTATATATAGTAGTGGGAAAGTAACAGCTCGTTAAGATTCTGTTACCTGTTATGACGGCTAGGCGTCCAGGATCCTCTTTTGAGTGAGGCGATTAAATGAGAAAATTTCTGATTCTTATTTGCGGTTTTAGTTGCAATAAAATTACTGGGAAAGCAGAATGTGAATACCCATTTGAGATTTTTGATCAAGAGCTATTAAAATTGGCATTACTTCAGTGGCATTTTTCAGTATGGCCCTGTAAGCTACTCGAAGGAGCAAAGCATTTCTGCAATTTCAGTCTTAAGTAGTTACCATTTGAAATTTGAATAAATGTAAAACTTAAAATTGGATTTCTGGTTTTGTTCTCAAAAGCTATCTAAAGTGTCAAATCTCAATTTCAAATTATTCCCTTAGAAGTTTCAAATAAAGATGACTTGGAAAAGCTAAATTTTGTGTGGCACTAATATTTCAATTGAAAACTCACCCGAGATGTACATGATAGCGATAATATGTTTACATGATAGCGATAATATGTTTAGTTCTTTTGGCTATACCGTTATGGTTAGTGTTTATGTTGTATTTCTGTAGGTTATTGGTTGGAGACTGTTGGACCATGAAGGGGGCTTTAAACTTCAGTGTCTATGGAAATTAAGAGATTTCAAATGCGGAATTGAACTCATCAATAGGATTTATAAGGTTGCAGAAACTTATGGACATTACCCAAGTCTTCACTTGGAACAACCCAATCAAGTTAGAGCTGAACTATGGACCGATTCCATTGGTAAGAAATTTTTTATGTCTTATCTACTAAAGCTTGTTTAGAATACGAATTTTATTTTGTGATTTTTCCACGTGTTCTGATTTTTCAAAAATCCTATGTTTGGAGTTTCCTGTTCTTTCCTAAAATGGAAGTAGATTATGGCATATTTCTCTAGGTCAGTCTTGATGCTAAAATTCTAAAAAGGAAATCAAAACAATATTGATCTAGGTTGGTGTTAGGACTTCCTTGCTGCTTGAGGGCTCATGTTGAAGTTTCAATATGAGAATGGATAGGTTATCTTAGAAAAATATTCATCTATTCCATCAACATGACCTCAACCTATGTTGCACTGCTATGGTATGAGTGTCAGAGTCACGCACAAGTTTGGATTCACCAAAGTTTGACGGATTAAGATTGTGGACACGGCAAAATATTTAAATAATATATAAAAAATTATTAAGTCCATAAGAAATGTTGAGTTAAAACAATCATATTTGTTGAATTGCCTCATATATATATATAAGGGTCTAAAGAACTTAATATCCATTAAGAAACATTTTATAGTAAAAGACAGAGTCCATGCTTTATGTTATATGCTAATTTGTGATGTGAAAAAAAAAGGTGTAATATTAGAATCTGTTAAGTGTTGGAGTCCGACATGTGTCTGACACGGATACGTTACTTATTTAAAGTGTTCATGCAACATATGTCTCAACCCGCTCGAATGTGCTTCTCATTTACCATAGCAAAAGGAAGTGTAACGCTTCTTTAATTCTTATTTCCCACATATATTTCTAATAGCCTTAATGTTTCCACATTCTCTTGCATATTTCAGGTGGTTTGAGTATGAATGACTTCATCATAGCTGCCAAAATAGACGAGATCAAAACATCAGACCTTGTCCCGAAGAAAAGAGTTTGGGCATAGTTTTTGGAGTATTTTACTTTGATTTTGTGAAGAAGTTCAAAGATATTTCTTCTTCAGCAGACAATTACATGAATCATAAAAGTGCTATGTCCTCCATTTTCTCTTCTTTTGAATACGAAGTCATTTGTTTATTTCTTGAAGTAGTAATTGATTTTTTAATTTATCATCTCCAACATTAATTTGATCTATACAACTTTACCAGTTAGTGCAGTTATTTTTTTTCTTCCTATTTAGTCTTTTTTGTACTAGGATATTGAAATATCATTATCCAAAAGTGCCCTACTTGTGCAAATTATTGAGAGTAATTTAGTAACTTAGATTTACATTAGGCCATCTTAATTTAGTAAATTAGATTTATATTAGGCTATCTTGATTTGTTCTAATGATGTCTTCAATTTTACAACTCACTTACTACTACAACCCGAAAAGAAAAAATCACAGCAATGTTGGAAGGATTCTTTCTTGATTGCAACTCTGAAAGGGTGACTTGCATCTTATTAGCAATTTTTCTATGTTAATGGTGGCTAAAATTACCAAAATATAAGACATGTAAAGAATGCTCTATTCTGCTAAATCTGAAAAATAAGATAATGACCTGTGCCTGGTGGTGTTTTTCAGGGCACCAAGGAATTGTTTTCATACACCATAAGAATTATACATATGAAACTTGAATTGAAGGGCATAAATGAGACCAATAATGTTGTATTGTCACCTGGAAACATCATTATATAAAAAGTAGAGCTAATACTTTATGTTATGTTATTAATATCATGCATCTAAAGAGAAGGAAAGGTAGGAGTATCAAACTAGAATTTCATGAGTGTCGGAATTCAACACTCGTATAAATATGGTTACTTCCAATAGTTTTGAAGAGTACATGACGCGACTGTTTTGTATTTGAAATTGCTTAATGTTACTATTAATATAGTTGACTATACTGATGTTTGGTTTTGTTACTTTGTTAAGGAGGTCATTAAAAAACCAAAAATAAATAAAAAATGAAACAAAGAAAGAGAAAAAAAAATTAAAAAAATCCAAGGAATCCATGTATATTTCTAAATATATATACTTGACCAAAGTCAGATTAAAGTCTTTCTGTAAGTGATGCGCTTAACCTGTCAACTTCACTTTTCTTATAACTTTTCAAAATCTACCTTGCAAGAAATTTTGCTTGTTGCTTTTGTTTATTTCCTAAACCACACCCAATTATATCAGCATTCAATTTGATTACTTTTGTGAGTTTACTTCTCCCCATAATGGAGAAGGTTATGCTGTGGGCTTAACCGGCCAATTTCATTCTTTCACATCAGTAACTCACATTGCACTTTAAACAGTTCATCACATGATACCTGCGTGATTTGCTTGTTGGAAAATAAGTTGTTATCTATTTTTTGATTACACTTGATAGCTTACTTCTCTCCTTTAAAGAGAAGGTTACATGATAGTTTAACCTGTCAATTTCATTCTTTCTTATCAGTAAGTCACCTTGTACTTAGCCCAGTTGGTTATATACTATTTGTGTGATTTACTGGTTTTAGAAAATAAACAACTGGTTTTTTTTTTCTTATTGCACTTTAGAAGCTGGCTATTTAAATAAACTGGAATGATAATACTTCACGACGATAGTCTGAACCATTCATGTGCAAGGGAACACTGCAACTAAATCCCCAAGATCTCATTTAGCTCAGGCTCAAGAAGTAGTTGACCTCTTTTGTAAAAAATGCCAAAAATATATGGAAAATGAAGAGATTAATAACACTTCAATCAGAGATTTAAGCTAAACATTTCAAAGATATTTCACCCGGACCTTGCCATTGTGTGAACTGAAAATGGGTCTCACTAAAAGGAAGGATTGGACAAGGATGGTATTGGATGTCTGCTAGAGGAAGTAGCTCCAAATGCATTTTAATGGCCTGTTCCTCAGTGCTGGTGAATGGAGTTCCTAATGTTCTACTGATTTCTTCCATAAGTTTTGGCACACAAGGTGGCCCATTAGCCTCTTTCACTTCATTATTATCATGGAAGCCCTTAGCCGATTGATCAAGAGAATAGAATTAGTAGGCATATCAAAGGCAACTCTGTGGAAGGCGGCTGTTGCTGCCTCAATTATTTGTTGCCAATTGCAGATAATAACTTTTCTGTGAAGTTAAACATGCCAGCCATGGATTCTCAGGTGTATTTCTTTGTTTTTTTGAAGTGGTATCAAGTTTGAGAATCAGCATTGTAGAGATTGATTTTTTTTAATGTGGTATTTATTAATCTTACGCAGTTGGCTGTGAATTTGGGGTATGGAATTTGTTTATCTTCATATATGGATTTGGGAGCCTTTATCTTGTTCCTTTCTGTTTGGGTTACTATCATGGAGAGCAGGGAGAAGTTTGGTCAAGTGGCTAATGTGAAGCTTAAACAGGACTTCCTTCAAGGCAGTTAAGGAGTCAAGTATAACATTTGGTCAAGTAATAGAAGGTACTTTTTGGGGAAATGCTTGTGTATATATGGCCATAGGAGGAGGAGAGGAATTATCTTCCTGGAGTCGAGATTGATTCCAAGAATGGCAGGGTGACCAGGAATTAGGATGACAGTGTAATGGGAGTTCTGGAGTGGATTTATGGCAAAGTAGCACAAGCCTTATTGCAGGTGGTTGCAGCCTTGCAGGTATCCGGCGTTTACCCAGTCATACCAAGTACGTCCGGGGAAAAAGGACGAGGAGTTGCTTCTATTTTTCATTTCTAAAACTATAATATTCCATGAGTACTAAAATCTCATACATCTTCGGGATTCATACAGCACTATGCTGTAGCATATTACTGTTCTCCCAGTTAAACCTATACGGCTCTTAGATTCAGCTTTAGTATTTGATATCGGATCTGCATGTGTTTCACATTCCTTGTAAGTATGCTTGTTGTCCCTATGTGATAAACGTTTGCGTTTGGATTGAGAAAGCTCAAGCGTTGGGTGACGGATTTATTTGGATCCTCCTTGTTTTTGCACTCATAATGAGACACGAGGGAATCCAGTAGTTCAGCTTGAGTGCATGTGATCTTGAGCTTCCTGAATCGCCACCCTAAATGTTTTACCATTGAACGGTATGCATCTAAAGATACATTTCTTTCTCCTTTAGTGGAATTCTCTGAAGGGTTCAGTTCCTGGGAACATTTTTTTTTTCCGCTGGGGTGTGTGGGGTTGTTGAGTAAATTGATCCATTGCTCTCTGTTAGTATTTTGCCGTTTAACAAAGATTAGGGTAATCTTTGATTGAAGTTGTATGTTCAAATGAAAAAATACTTCTGTCTTAAAGGAGGTAGTTTGTGGATTGAAAAAATGCCATAAATTGCTGCTAGAGGCTTAACATAAAGCTTACCATAAATTACCTTGTCAGATCCGATGAGGGTTAGCAATTAAAGTAATCTGGCACATATGAGAGGTATACAGTAAAACTAATTTAACAATTACCCAATTGGGTATCTTAGTTGCAGTTGTGTCAGTGAGGTTATTTTAGCACTTACTACAATTATCTCATTTAAATGGACTTCAGAGAATGCAAACTTTTGGATCCTCGCAGATGCATTTATGTGGCTACATCTGGTAAGATTATTTATTTCATATCTATCTGATATAGCGATATTGCATATTTGTGATTGGAAAGTTTGGGATAGTGAAGCAAGCAATCTGATTCCACAAGCTTGAGAGAAGCAAATATTAGATTTATGGCACTTAAAACATATGAGCCAATCTGGTAGATAACTTTGGTTCATGGACATAGTAATGTGATTGCAGGGTGAGAAGCAAGATGCTCTTCATTCTATAGGCTCTCAGCAGGTCTAATTCATTTTTTGCATTGGACATTTCGTAAGATGTTTAGAGGCTGAGATGGTATGCAGTACGCTGTTTCAGGATTAAATGCTGGAGCAGAGAAGGGTCCTTGTCAGATGATTGTGAGAGCTGGTCTGCCTGAATCTCTTTTTGTTCTCTCTGGGGGCAGCTCTATTTATGCTCACTCCACTCCATGTTCCACAACTCAACAGTGTATTGCCATTCTGTGAGAGGAAAGATGCTAGTCAGGTAATTCTTCACTTCTGGAAGAATATGAGAATACGCCCTTAGAATAAAGCAGTTGCATTTTATCTTTGGCAAACTGGCCTTGTTTGATATTCATGTCCCAGTTTAAAGGGGTTGAGGTTGGGAATGTTTCTAAAATATATGTATTATATATGCTTGCATGGGCAAAGCCAACTGGGGGCTTGCAGTTTGGCCCCCACACTAAGGTGGTCCCTG
>JAUPMG010013589.1:0-15517 GCA_031762675.1 Pachysandra terminalis
AACCCTTTAACACAAAAATAAAGTTGTCGGCTAGCATGCATTTGTCATTGGAACTTCCAACGAACAACTTTTTTTTTTTGATCAACTTTAAACACCGACTTTTTAAACACGTTTTTTTTCAAAAAAAACGTAAAAAACGCGTTTTAAACGGTATCTAAAAAAAAAACGCGTTTTTTTACTTACAAAATGTTTTAAACGAAGTTTTAAACGTTTATGCAATAAAACGCGTTTTTTCAAAAAAAACGCAGTTTTAAACGGAGTTTTGCTAACAATGTGGGTAAGCACTTATCCATTAACTGTTATCAAACAAATTTTTAATTTTAAAAAGTCCTTAATAAGATATAAGTTGAAATAAACACTTATATAAGCCGGCCCAAACGCAGCCTAAACTTTAATAAATTTTATAATACCTATTTTACCCCTAAATATAATTTATTTATATAAAAAAAACATTTTTCTCTCTAAAACAAAAGGTAAAAGATAAGAAAGAGAGATAAAAATGCAAAAGGTAACCATTGAGGTAGACCGTCTGATATGCTAGGTGCTTGTGCAGCATGATCTAAGAGATCCTGCATCGGAAAGTGACGATCGGTCAAAAGAGGCTCACCGATAGCGTACCTATCCATCAAGAGTGGGGTCCAGAAGTATGCGGCAGTCAACAATCGTAACGACTGCATACTTCTCCCATTGATGATCAGGAAGCTGCTTCGAAGATCGTGCAACCATAATGCAGCAGCTGCTAGGACGCTACACAGTGTAATAATTTAATTTCCCTTGCCTTGCAGTTTCCGGATTTAAAAAAAACAAAGAAGCATTATTTGGGAAAGGAACAAATACAATAGCCCAAGTTCCATCACCTTCTTTGGATCTAAACCCTTTATCATACATAATTCATAGGCACATGAGATCGGACTTGAGGACTGTGTGGGGTGCGCTTTGGTTCATACAGAACCCACCTTCCTTTCCCAACTTGTAATGAGACTCCTTCCAGGGTCTTTTCTCTTCAATTGGATTGTACAGATACCCAGTTAAAAACCCATTTAAATCTCTATGTTTTTGCTTGATTCTGTTCTTTCTTTTTTTATTTTTTTTGACTGAAAAACAATTTTTTTTTCTGGGTTTTCTTGGGTTTTTGGTTTCTTCCATATCCAGGGAAATTTTACTTTAAAGGGGTTGAAGAAAAGAAACATGTTTTTGCAATTTTTATAGTTTTTGTCCTGCTTCTGTAAAAAAAATATAATAATAATAAATAAATAAATAGTATTTTCTTCATTTTTGTTAATCTCTCTTGGAGGTTAAGAAGGAAGAGAGAGATGGGCAAGCAAGGGCCTTGCTATCACTGTGGAATCACAAGTGAGTTTTTATCCTTTTTAATACTGATATTCAAGAAAATGGTTTATTTTCTCTTATTTTTCTTTATGTAATTGAGTTTCATTTGTTCAAATAAGTTCTTTAATGGAGGAAAATACCCATATGCCAGTATATTTCAATGATGGATAGATGGACGAGAAAAAATCAAGAACATGTTCTATATACATAAATTTTATCCAATACTATGTGCTTGTGATATTATTTATTGGGTTATTGGAGAGTATATATATCGTTGAATTTGTACACCTGTATGGATTTTTACATTGCAATTAGAAGTGCATGGATGACAGAAAGGGTTAGTGAGGAAAAATCAGTTTCAGAAAGTTTTCTACATTACTACAATTGTCCATAGTATTAGTAAGATTCCACTGTATTGATGCCATTTCAACTGCGAACTGGACCGTTGATCCATACTATCTGTTCTTCGTTTTATCTTTCAGTTGTTCTTTGTTAATTGTGCTAAATTCCCATAATAGATCATTCACTATTTGTTTCCTTCTCCTTCTAACCTTGTACCTCTTGTCCTCCACATTGTTCTTCATCCTTGAGCTGGTTGAGCTTAATTGTGTTGTAATTATCGAGGGTGGGATCAAAATCATCCCCATGTCTAAAGGGATTCAACACCAACACTATATTTTGGGTTCATGGGTATGATGATCTGCATTTTCACTATATCCACCTTTTGGATTGAAATAGCTTATCCATTTGATGAAACAAAAAAACTCCACATTGTAACTTGCAGGACTATACTACTAATAATTTTGCTTCAATCTTATTTATGAAAGATTTTTATTCCTCAAAACCTCAATGATCCACAATTTTGTTGAGCAACGACTTAGGAGCTATTCTTGGCTACGCATAATTGTTAGGTTTGACTTTCTTCAAATATTTAGATAAGCATCTTCAATTCCACTTTTTTATTTTTTTTTCCTATGTGAATCGATCTTTCATTGTTAGTCATTCTTGTTCTGGATTTGTTTAATGTGTATCAATCGCTAACGATAAAAAGATGCAACAGGCACCCCTCTTTGGCGAAATGGACCACCAGATAAGCCAATATTATGCAATGCATGTGGATCCCGATGGAGAACAAAAGGAACACTTGCAAATTATACCCCCTTACATGCTCGGATGGAACCGGATGATTTTCAAGATCACAGAGTTTCCAAAGTGAGGATCATATCAGTCAAGACCAAAGAGGCAAAGTTACATAAAAGAAAGCAAAATCATGATAACATGGTAGTTCAAGGGGACAACGCAGAGTGTGATATGAATTTCTGGAAGGTTTCAGAGGAGGATACCAGTAATAGATCTAGTTCTGGGTCGGCTGTATCTTACATTGAGAGTAGTGCACAATATGGTAGCGTGGATGCAAGTGATTTTGCAGGTCAGACTAATATTATATCTAGCTCCATTGACAGATATACACATATTTTCTTCTTTCTAGCTTATCCAAAACCTCTAAACTGAAAGTTGACTTTCTTGTCAGTAGAATGGAGTATTTTGTTGTATCCCATTGTAATAAATAGAACAAGAGTCACATATCCTACCTCAAATAAACTAGCTAATGTTATATGCAAAATATGACATACTAACGCCACTCTTTCAAGGAAACTGCAATTGTGATATAAAGATTCATGATCGGCTGATTTATGCAAAGGACTCTAGTTATCCTGACAATCTCATGGTATAAGTTTTTATTACTATTATTGATACTGCCAAGTACAATGCCCAATTTATTCCAATTAATGTTTTCAGGTTCATCCCAATCCATTGAATGGGATGCACTTGTGCCATCAAGGAAGAGGACTTGTGTAAGTCGCTCAAAGCCATCTTCTGTTGAGAAGCTTACGAAAGATTTATACTCCATATTGCGTGAGCAACAGTCGTCATACATGTCCGGATCTTCTGAAGAAGACTTGCTTTTTGATAGTGAGACACCAATGGTCTCTGTTGAGACAGGCCATGGAAGTGTTCTTATCAGGCATCCGAACTCGGCTGCCCGAGATGAGGAATCTGAAGCTAGCTCTCTCTCTGTGGATAATAAACCAAACCCAGTAAATGAGATTTACTTGGGTTCTACAACCCTTGCTTCAAACACTGACAGTAGGGATGTCTGCTTTCCAAGTTTCAGCACGGAGAAAGCTAAGAAGCCTATTGGACCAAGGATGCAACAAGAACACATGAAAAGGTTATTTCCTTATATAAATTCCATTATAGAATGACACGGCATATTCTTATACTCCCAAGTATAAGAATTGAAAAGTCTTGCTTCAGCTGGTTAATGTTTTCTGTGAATTGACATTGCAGGGTTAAGTCTCACCATGAAAAATTACAAATCCTGAGAAATCACAATTCTCCGTTGAGATGCATAGATATAAAAGTAAGCTTTCACTTCTATGTTTTTTGTTTGATGTTATATGCAGAAATCACTTCTTCCAATCTTAATATCTGTAACTAATAGTTCCATTCGTGGGGTGATCAGCAGATCCTAGTTATTAGAATATGTGTATTTGTTTAATGCTCGTCCTCGAATAGCTCATATGATTGCAGTCCATGTTTGGAGTAGGATGTTGCTAGCTTTGAGGAGTTTGTGAGAAGTTTGACACATGAAGAGCAGCAGCAATTGATGAAGTATCTACCTTCTATGGATACTGCCAGACTTCCTAACAGGTCATTGTCATTGTATTCATGTAATCGTAAATTTTTTTTCCTCCTTCTTGATAAATATTAAGATTTTCTAAAAGAGGGTTGCAGGAGATATTAGGCCTGCTTGGCCAGCTTCTTAGCTCTCTGACCCCAAAAGAAGAAATAAAGCCTCTGCTCTGTTCAAGTGAAATTTGCCAATTGGACGTAAGATAAATAATATTCCCGTTTGGTCTTTAACAACTTCTCCAATCCCTGATGGACCTTGGTTATCAATATAGAGCCATCAAAACCACAATAGCAAAATGCCTTGCCTTATTCCAACTAGTTGAGCAGCCACCAAAACTGAGCTTAACAAATCCCTCTTGAGGGGGACCTCATGTCACCCAATTTTTTCCACTATGAGAAGATCAAATCACAGCTCATAGAATCATGATTAAGATCCCTGCATTTATCATGTTCCAAACTTCCCATAGAATCGCATGCATAACCAAGTACTTGAGATGGGTATGGTTTATACTTTGTTTAAAATTACCATGATTTATACTTTGTTTAAAATTATAAATATATTACGTTTATGTTATAGGATACACATTGCAAATCATATGAGATCTTATATTATGGGTTTTAATGTGGTTGATATCTGCTCTAATACTGATAATTACATATTATATATGTAGCCTTGAAAGCATGTTTGATAGTCCTCAATTCAAAGAGAACCTGTCTTCCTTTCAAAAGCTGCTTGCGGAAGGAATCTTTGATATCTCTTTCCCAGGAGTAAAAGTGGAAGACTGTAAGACTTTGAAGAGGCTTGCATTAGCCAATTTTACAAAACCCAAGTGGATTGAACACTACAATCTGCTAAAGGTCTGAATTGTTTACTAGAAACATAGGATATTATAATGCTGGTGAAAGAATTTTTTTGTTGGATCTTTTAGAAATTGATATACTAATATATAAAACTAATTTTTTTTTTCTTTCTCTCGCTTCTGCTCTAGGATGTAAAAAGTGAAAAACCTATAGGAGGGAAGGCAGCTGCAACAAGACCTAGTGTCCTTGCATCAAGTAATAAGGTACCTGTCAAGAGACTACGTGATGGACATAATCAAAACTTCTCAGGTCAGCCTTTTTCTGTTTTACTGCTATAACATTTTGCTTACTGTTTGTGGTGTGAAGTCTCGTGTAGTTTTTCTCCTCTTCAGACTTTGTTGATGTATTATTTATATACTTGAAGTCTTTGATCCCATGCATCATTGTTCTTGATCAAATGCTTCTCAATGCATGGTGATCTGTGCTTCCAGACATGAGTGCCCAAAACCTTCAATTATGTGAAGCCTCCAGCGTCATTTGTGAATCACCTCTTGGACCAGCTACGGTTGAAACTGAAACCAATCATTTTGACCTTCCAATAAAGCTATAAGCTTTAACAGCTAAGGGATGAGACTAGATCAGCAAGAGTTTATGACCAGGTTGTCAGAAGAGTATATTGTTTACTGCCCTCCATAGCACTTAGCCTAGTTTTTGGCATATTAGCACTCAATGCTCAGATATTGCTCAAGTTATACCTAAAAAGATGGCACAAGAATACAGAAAAAGTATTTATCCTCACTTGTTTATATGGAAATATACCTAATATCCTTATCCTTTTCAAGATTAAAACACATTGTAATGCTTTTAATATTTAAAGTTGTTGATTTTAATCCATTAATAAATTTGGTTTGTTTAAACAAAACCAATTGAAGTGTTAAATCGCATGTCGGCGTTCTTGCCTTCTTGGTGTCAAAGATGATCAATATTACACCACTCTTGTATGTAAATAGGACCAATATGTTGCCTAAACTCAAAAAGTTAAACAAGCTAAAGCTTCATCTAAATGTCGCAAGTTGATCATTTTTGCCGTATCCTTTATCAAATGTACTTTGATGACTGACTTTCCTAAATTACATTTCATATTTCAGAGCCAAGGACCACAATAGAAAGTCCCAAAAGGGTGGTTATGAAGGCTAGTTATGACACAAAGGATTTCATCGACAGCGATGGGTTTTGCTACAGTCCAAGAGGCCTATTTGCCTTACCTCCTGATGCGAGTTCTCTCATGTTGAATTCTTTCATGTTCACTGATGACAATTCCGATCAGGATGTGCTGTTGAACGTGCCATCCAGTAGTTCGTTCCCACAGGCAGAGCTCCTAAACCCATCTCCAAGTTTTGGTTCCCAATAGACGAGCACTAGTAGTAGCATCATATACTCGCATCCTTTTTAACATTGCTGGTAAACCACTACTTGAATCAGAAGGGCTTATGTAGGACTCATTTCTGCAAGGGCCTGCGACTGTCGTTCACTGTCTTCATATTTTGTATGCAAAACACATGAAGGCATATATAAATGAGGTTTGATGTTTTTTATTTTCCTGCTGATCCTTAATACATTCATATATGCTGACATATTTTGAACTTGGAATGTCTAGGGATGAATGTGGAAGGAGGCTTTTTATCCTTTTTCCTTTATTTGTATAGGCTGACAAAAGATTGTTGTTGAAATATAGCTTAAATATTAATAAAATGGTGTGAAGGGTATATCTATAAATTCAAACTATTAGTTATTATATAAAATAAGAGGGAGCGACCACATCAGGTCAACTTTTCCATTTTTTTTAATTCATTTTTTTCTTCTATATTTCATTTGTTCGTCTCTTTTTCTCTATTTGTTTCTCTTTCACATCTAGGGTTTGCACTTTTACATGGTAGTAGAGCGTGATCCTCTCTAGGAATATTAAGCCCTAATATTCTCCTCTCTTTTTTTATTTATTTTTTACTCTTTTACTTTTTCTTTTCATTTCATTTCGATCTGATTTCTGATTAGATATTCAATCATTTCTCCTCCTTTGGTCATTTAGTGCAACAACCACATTAGTTTGTTGTTGTCATGTATATTTTATGAATATGCATTAATCAAATGTGGGTTGTGGAGCTTGAGATGCAGATTACGTGGATATATGTTGTTGTCTATTATAGATTGTTATTCTCATGGAATATGATATTATGTTTGTATCAGATAAGTTTCTTGTTAATTGATGCGAGTGTGTGGCTGTTCGTGAACTGATGTACTAGTAATATGAGGGTGTTATTGACGCTATATTAGTGCCAGAACATCTAGGAAATTTTGTTTGAGGTAGATTTTGACTAGTGGAAAATAATTGAACATAAAAAAAAAAAAGGCATGAATCTCACTCGCCCTTTTTGTGGGAGGACCTTCAAATAAAATTTGAAGTAATTTTTGGGAAGGAAGTGCGCTTTTTTGTTGACGTTAAGGGCTAATTGCTGTTAAGATCAGCATTATGTCCACTCAAGAAGATTCAAAAAGTATTGTGTTGGGTGTTCATGATAGTGTTGGAATGCAGATTACAACAATTAAGTTGAATGGTTCTAATTATATGCTTTGGCTCAATTTGCAAAATATTTTATTGGTGCCAAAGGAAAATTGAAGCACTTGACATCACAACCTCCGAATATGACAACAAACGATTATGATGAATGGTAGAAAGAGAATTATCTAATCATGACTTGGTTGTGGAACAGTATAGAGCCAACCATCAGTGCTAATGTTATGTATTTTGATACAACTAAGGATGTGTGGGAAGCTGTACAGGAAATCTATTCACAAGATAAGAACATTTTAAGAGTTTACCAGTTATATGAGAACATTTTTTTCTGTTCAACAAAGAAGTAAAGAGTGGTATGTGGGAGGAGTTGAACATTTATCAACATTTAACAAATGATTTGAATCACAAAGGAAGCAAAGAGAAGAGCTTCAGGTTGCAAAGTCTATCTGGCTGAGCCCTGAATATCAATCAATAAGAAGGCAGATTTTGGTTAGTGATACCTTACTGTCACGAACCAAATCAAAAAATCCCAATTTCTGAGATTTCTGATTTATTCGCAACTTTTACCCCATATTTCTACGGGAGTGGATAACAATGGTCAAAACATAAGCGGTAGTTATAATACCGTTCTAATAAGATATAAGTAACTATTAATACAACAACTAAATCTGATAAATTCTAAGAAAAGGAAAGTCTAACTCTATACTAAAACAAATGCTCTATCAGAGTACTGTACCCAACCAAGCTCTCTCTCAAAGACCAAGCTCAATGAACCGAAAGGTCCTCTTAGACCTCGATCTCCACAGCTGTCGCCTCGACTAACGAACCTGAAAGGCTTGTTAAATAGCATGAGCTACACTAAATTCAGGAATGTATAAGGTTATCCTAAAGACTAAACATTTACAATATTCTCAGTTCAAACAAAAAGATTATAATAAGAAGAGGATGCATGTGGTCAATTATTTATTATGCATGTTGTGCACCTATATACAGTAATCACCAAGGTGATCTAATAAACAGTCTAGTATGCAATGCAAATGCATATCTCAGAGTGAAAATATGACATGTTTCCTCCTGATCCAGCCTCTATTTGGGGTGTCCCAACAACCTAAATTCGCCCCAGGGTGCAACAACCTGAAATCATCCCCCTCGTCGTAACAGTCCAAGGAATAGCGCTATTCTATGTGTATGATATAGTTTTAAGGGCTTTCAACCTATGAGGCACAATCCCCCCACTTATTTTTTATCAGTGGTATGTAGACCGAGACTTGCAGCCACCTGCGGTATCCCTCAAGAAAACATGACACTTAACATATTACAGAGGTCTATCTCTCTATGATATCACATCCAAGCTTACACCAACATGCTGATCCTTGGGTGATATCATCTTTCAAGCTTACACCAACGTACGGATCATTGGGTTCACGGCTCTTAGGCGATGAGAGAGTCTATTGGGGTAATTAATCCCTCAACTTGTCCTTGCTAGTCTCCTCACTAGATGTGGGGTTCACATCACTCTCATTATTATTTAAATCAAGAGACTCAACCGTGTGGTCTAGGAAACAAGGTATTTCTCTTGACCAAGCTATGGTCTCGAGTCAATGTTGTGCAAGTGAAGGAGTACATGCTAACTAAGCAGTCAAATAGTAGTGTACAGGGTGTAATCACAGCAATTCAGAGTGTCAATAACAATCTCACGTGAAGTACAATTCATAATTCAAACAACACGAAGTGAAACCAGTGAGAAGCAATCGCATAGGGTTAACTAAGCATTCACGCGTAATGCATCAGATATACCATCAACTGTACGTGTAGTGACCATTCCAGGTCTAACAGTCATATTTACCATCCCATGAAAACAGGTCCATGAGGAAGCACGTAATATAAAAATCGCATTCGAATTTCATACATCATCATACTTGATAGAATTAGGTCGATCCTAAGTTATATGCAAAGTGAATTGTGATTACTAAGGGGTATATGCGACATGTTCCATGTATTGCACATAATATCTCACTAACTCAAGTTACAAGGTGAAAGCTTCATAATAAATAATACTGCAGTGTATATGTCATAGAATTAGATCACTAACTATGTAAGCGAACCGAACTGAGTTTCGGCGACAATTCCAGGGGACTACTACTCGGCGACCTCTTCGGCGCACCGAGGTCAATTTCAGCACGCCAAACCAAACTCGGCGAGATGTTCATGCTCGATGATCTATTCGGTGAGCCGAATAGTCCGCCTGCGGCCTAGAAAGTGTTCAATGCGCCGAGGAGGCCGACGAATACCGCGAACATGCCAAAATCAAGGGGGTTTTCTCCCCAAATTGAAGTTACAACTAAGGGAAACATGAATATGCATTTGTCACCCAAAATCCAACAATGATCATCCTAGAAACATGCTACTAAACCAACAATTTAGATCAAGGTATTTAAACTAAATCATAAACATTCAGGTCATGTACATTCAATCTAAAATTAATTAATCTAACAAATCCATTCTCTAACATGAAAATAACTACATTTCTACAAACTAAGTATTCAACCCATTCATTAATCATCAAAATCCATACAAGAACTTGAAAAATATGAAAATGTGTAGAAATCTAAGAATAAACCTAATTACATTCATGAATTTATCACTTACCTCATCAAATCAAGTAAAATTTCAACACCAATCTAGCAAAAGCAAGCCTTTCTCTTCTACTTTCTCCAAGATCTCAAAACCAAGCAAACAAAACCAAATGAGACCAAAGACATGAGATTCTCTCATTCTCTCTCATTCAAACCTACTATATGCCAAGTGTCTACATCTAAGCCATTCAATAACAACCACTTTAATCCTAACCCTTAAGGCATAACCACTTTAATCTAGACCTTTCAATCACAACTACTAAAATCTGAACCATGCAATTCATATCAAATAAAAATTTACAAGTATGTCATTAGCTCAAACACACAAAGGCTAAACTACTATGCATAGCACTAGGATCAAACAAACATCATGAACACGATCGCATAGTCGGATCTAACCCGATTGGCAATCAAAACAGAAGGAAGAATCATCACATGGTTTAAGACAAACATGCATAAATCGAAAGAGTAAAACTGATAAAATATTTTATTTCTTATTTAATTACTAAATTAGATTATCTGACTTATTATGTTTCTTAAGTTAAATCTGGCTGACCTGATCAGTTTTAGTGATTTAAGGAAATCTCTAGTGCGTTTTATGAAATAATTGATCTTAAGTGCTCTAATCCTAATTAATTAGTGAAATTAAGTTACCAATCCTCAAATTACTAATTTACCCTTAAGATTTTAAGTTATATATATATATATATATATTAAGGATTATTTAGGTTATTACACTTACCCTCCTTGAATAATGTTTATGCTCGACTTCACCGTGCAACTACCATCTCAGTTCGCTTCCTTTTTGCCTCACCCACATAAGAAAATTTTTCTCTAACCTCCTCCACAAACCATGGTCGTGGAGGAGGAGGAAGAAGCCGTGGTAGAGATTCATGGGGAGGAAGAGGTAGAGGCCATGGTGATATTAAGTGTGATCACTATGGGAGGCTCAATCACACTTCGGATAGGTATTGGAATAAGTTTGGCAAGCCAGCATGGGCAAAACAAGCCAACATGGGCTAAACAAGCCCCAGCTACTTCTGATTCTAGAGATATGCAATCTCCATTGGTTGATGCTCAGTTGCAGTCTCCTAATACTAGTAATGATTCGATAGTCTTGTCTCGTGATGAGTACAACAAGCTGGTAAAGAACATACAACCTTCTTCTGTTGTTACTAACTTGCTCATTCAGATACTCCTGCATTCTTGAACGTACTCCCCCCTGGGTCATCGGCTCAGGTGATTCTACACACATGACTGGTGAGTCTACAATTTTCTCAACCTTCAATAAGTATCTTAGTAGTCCTTCAGTCACTCTTGCTGATGGTTCAACCTAAACTGTTATGAGTTGCGGAGTTGTTCACCCAACCCCCTCACTTCCCGTGTCCCATGTTCTTTATGTTCCCAAATTTTCAGTCAATCTTTTATCTATAAGTCAATTCACTCATTCACTTAGCTGTTCCATAACCTTCTACCTTTTCTTTCTATGCATTTCAATATTTCTAGACGAAGAAGACAATTGGTGGAGGGCGTGAGTCGGAAGGCTTATACTATCTTGATAGGCATACTCAACAAGTTGCATCAACTCATTCTCCTACCTCACCTCTCCAACTGCATTCTTGTCTAGGTCATCCCTCTATTTCGAAGCTCAAACTGCTAGTTCAATCATTTCAATCTGTGTCTTGTTTGGAGTGTGAAGCTTGTGAACATGGGAAGTATCATAGGTATGTTTTTAGTCCACAAGTTGAAAAAAGAAGTTTTCGTCCTTTCTTTCTAGTTCATTCTGTTGTTTGGGGTTCGTGTCATATGTTAAGTGTCTTTAGTTTTAGATATTTTATCTCCTTTGTGGACGATTATTTCCGGATGACTTGGTTGCACTTGTTGAAAAATAGATCTGAAGTCTTACGCTTTTTTTTCTTTGAAAATGAAATGATTCATCAAACTTCTTGTATATATACTCTACAACAAAATGAAGTAGCTGAATCGAAAAAGATATTTGTGTGTTTTGATTCGATGATGCCTTAGAATATTAGAGAAATGATCTTACGCTTTTTTTCTTTAAAAATGGAATGATTCATCAAACTTCTTGTATATATACTCTACAACAAAATGAAGTAGCCCACACTATGGTGATTAATATGAAAGTGTGAAAATGTTTTTGGGATGATGTTGTTTTGACAGCTTGTTACTTGATTAATCGTATGCCTACGTACATCTATCCTAGATGGTCAAACTCCCTGTTCAGTTCGAACTTTTTTTTGCATCATATTCCTCCGCAGGTTTTTGGTTGTGTATGTTTTGTTCATGATTTGAGTCTTGGTCATGATAAATTATCTCCTCGTGCTATTAAATGTATTTGCGTTGGTTATTTTCGAACTCAAAAGGGCTATCGTTGTTTTGATCCCATATCAAGAAAACAATTTTTAAGTGCATATGTCACATTCTTTGAAAATACTTCTTATTTTCCTGATGATGGTTGTGCTCTTGAAGCTGAGTTGCTATCTTCTCCTATTTAGTCCTCCAATAGTATTCCTATGTCTACTCTTCTTCCTGTACTTGTTGATGCTCTTGAGAAACCTAATTCATATATGTCACTTCAGAGAAGCCACTTCAAAATAAAAAGGTGATTAGAGAGATAGTTTTGCCTGGCAATTCACCTTCCCATCAATATTCTTCAACAAGAAATCCATCTAGTGTTTCTTCAGTTCCACTGGATCTTACTCTTTCTATAGCCATGAGGAAAGGTAAATGCTTTTGTACTCAATATCCCCTTTCTCATTATGTATCATTTGGTAATTTGTCTCATTCATATCGTAATTTTGTCATGTCTCTTCCATCTATTTTTGTCCCTAAAAGTTATTAGGAGACACTCACTCATCTTAGATGGAACAAAGCTAAGGAAGAAGAAATTGATGTTTTATGTACTCGTGACACATGGCGATTGACTATTTTACCTGATAACAAGGAGGGTGTTGGTCGTTGATGAATATTTACAATTAAATATCAGCTTGATGGAACAATTGAATGGCTAAATGCTTGTTTAGTTGTAAAGGATTATACTCAAACTTATAGTGTTGATTACTTTGAGACATTTCCCCCAGTTGCTAGATTAAATTTAGTTCAGAATTTAATATCAATTGCAGTAAATCAGAATTGGCCTATGTTTCAGTTGGATATTAAGAATGCATTTCTGCACGATGATCTTTAGGAAGAATTTTATATGGAGCAACCACCAAGATTTGTTATTCAGGGGGAGAATGGAAAAGTTTATGAGTCGAGGAAAGCGATCCATGGCATGAAACAGTCTCATCAGGCTCAGTTTGATAAGTTCAGTCATGTAGTAGTGTCGTATGGCTTTCATTGGAGCCATGCTGACCATTATGTGTTTGTTCGTCGACAGTCATCTGGTATTGTTGTGCTAATTGTGTATGTTGATAATATAATTATCTCCGGAGGTGATGTTAATGGGATGAAAAAATTGAAAAATATCTTAAACAACACTTTCAAACTAAAGGACTTGGATAACTCCTCTCATAATGAACTATGCGAGGATCTCAATGTAGCTCTGGGATTCTCTCCTTGACAGAGTAGGTCTTGAATGATGGATGTCCTACAATCATCAGTATCGTTGGTGGCTTCTAATTTTTGCTCTTGAGTGGAAGGAGATGTCCTTTTGTCGAGGAGAAGGTTCCTCATTTCCTCGATTATCTTCATCTTGCTAACAAGGCTAGCCAAAGCATAGGCTTGAGCATTCTCTGCCCTTTTGATATGGCTTAGCCCGACCTCGGTAAAAACTAAGAGCAATTTGTGAATGGCAGTCCTATAAGGTACAAGATCGAGTTCCTTGATAGCGAATTCTCCTTGGAGTTGATCTATTACGAGTTTAGAATCACCATACATATGCAACTTCTCAATATCAGCATCTTTCGCGATCATGATTTCGAGAAGCAGGGCCCCATATTCATCCTTGTTATTAGAACAAGGAAAATCCAACTTCAAAGAAAAGGGGTGACACACGCAAGTTGGGGAGATGAGTTGGATACCGGCTTCTACTCCGCCCTCGATCGATGATTCATCAAAATAAAGTTCTCACTGTTCATCCAAGGTTGCCATGATTTCTTGGTTGTCGATAAGGTCGTCAACCTCATCGTTTGTTAAAAACGCTGCTAATAAATTAACTACTGCCTGACCTTTGATAGCTTTTGGAGGGTGATAAGTAATGTCGAACTCAGACAGTTACAGGAGCCATTTGGAAACTCGTTCCGTTAAGACACACCTTTAGAGTAAATACTTGATAAGATTTGCTCAAGTGGCTAGTTGAATGCGATGAGAAAGTAGGTAAGGTCTAAGCCACTGAGCAACATGTATCAAAGCCAGACATGCTTTCTTCACCCTCGGGTATCTTAGTTCTGTGCCTCGGAATAAACGACTGATGTAGTACATTGGTCTTTCGATCCCCTCGTTGTCTTCCTAGGCAAGCAAGCCCCCTGATGGCTCTGTCAGTTGAAGCCAGATATAAAATTAGGGGTATGTCGTGAACTGGTGCCGCCATGGTATGAGGTTCCTTTATCCCCTCTAAAAAGCCTCCTCGCACTTGTTGGACCAATTGAAAGCAGCTTTTTCCTTCAATAACGACATCAATGAGAGAATATGAGCCGAGAGGACTGGCACAAATCTGCGAATGTAAGATTCTTTCCTGAGAAGGGTCTTTAACTCCTTTTTTGGTCTTTGGCAATGGCATTTAAATGATAGCATGTGACTTCGTGGGATCGAGATTGATCCTATGACGATGTACCATGGATCTGAGGAATTTTTCTGAGGAAACACCAAAATCACATTTCAAGGACTTCATTTTGAGGTTATATTCTCAGCACCTTTGAAAGACTTTCTCAAGAGTAGCAAATTGCTGGCTTTTGCAATTGTTTTTAACTACGAAATCATCTACATAACCTTCAACTTCTTTATGTAACATATTATCACTCCTTAAAATACGGATCACATCGAAAACATGCAACACAGATTTCAAACGTAAACCTTCAACTTCTTTATGTAACATATTATCACTCCTTAAAATATGGATCACATCGAAAACATACGAAGACAGATTTCAAACGTAAAACCTCGAGCTCCAATCCCTAGGAGGCTTCTTGGTCACTAATTCTCTTACACAATAGGCAATAGGCCGCTAGTTCACTAATACATAGAAAATTTATGGACAGATTAAAGAAAGATCTGAACCATGTGTGCCATACTATGCAGTCAAATCATATTTTCTTATTGGTTCTCTTAGAAGTTGCATCCATAAAGAAGTGGGAAGAGAAAAAAAAAAGCAGTTTGCATTGGTTTGAGAAGCAAGTGTAGGGGAAAAAAGCTGTCTTATAATACTTCTATATCTCTATTGTAGACACCCAATTTTGGCTAATTTACTTGAATCGTCTTCAAATGAGTGGCAATCAACCTTTAGAAAACCCTAGGATACACA
>JAUPMG010013600.1:0-15517 GCA_031762675.1 Pachysandra terminalis
CCTTTTAAATGAAACCTTACGCTTATCGACTGATTTATCCCTAATAAAATATAAAATTAGTCCTCTCAAATCCACTACCCCCACCACTACCACCACCCACCACAACCACCACCACTCCACTACCACCACCCCACCAATGCCACCAGTGGGGTGGTGGTTGTGATGCGGGTGCGGGTGGGGTGGTGGTGGTGGTGATGGGGGATGGTGGTGGGTGGTAGTGGTGGGGGTGGGGGTAGGGGTGGTGGATTCAAGAAGAGTAATTTTATATTTTATTAGGGGTAAATCAGTCCATGACCCCCTTGAGGTTTCGGACATAGTTTTTAATTTCGGAAATTTCATAGATTTCGGGTGCTCAAATCAAAACAAAATTTTCAAAATTTCGGATATTTCAGCAAAGTTTTGGTTGACAAAAACTTTATGATTAAAATAATTGAATGAAATTTGGCTCTAAAGTTTCGTGAAATTTTGGGAAATTTCAAATATTTCACCAAAATAAATTCAGTTTTTTTAATTTAGCGTATTTTTTTATAGACTTAATTTCAGCCAATCTATATATTTTTCTTTATTTTTTTAAATAAATAATACGTAGTAACTTCTAATTTCTAAAATATAAATAATAAAGTTAATCAATAAAAAGTGAGATCTTCATTAAAATAATATTATTTATGAACATACAAATTTAAAAACAAGCAACAAATAATAATGTGAAAAAATACAAAAGTTTACAATGAATACAAAATTTATGTTACAACATCCAAAAAGTATGTAAGTGTCCAAAATATATTGTATTAGAATTATAACATCTAAAAACAATACAATGTATAAAAGTTTAAATTGAAATTTTAAACTTTATTTCTTGATTTCCTTCAATTTACATGGGTACAAAATCCATTTGTGTACCTGTATAAGCAAAAGAAAAAAATAGTAATAATATCTATTAAATATAATAATTAATAAAATAATGTATTAAATATCAACTCTTCCCTAATAATACTCCCAAAAATTGTGTAATCTCCTACAGTAATAACAACATTAGACGGCGGTTTAATAAAACCGCCGAGTATTGGTAACTTTCTCCCGCAAATTATTTCGTGCCAAAGGCCTTTGTGCGTGCTAAAGGTATGTACCGGCGGTTTAATAAAAACAGCCAACATAAAAACATTAGACGGCGGTGTTTAGTAAACCGCCGGTAAATTCCGCCGGTAAAAACCCATTTTTTGAAGCGAGTCTTTGTTAAACCAAATCGAACCTATTATATAACATAATATTATATATAATATATAAAATATGATATTATATATAACATATAATTCTTAAAAATTCTTGTATCAATCCGATCAAATCCTAACTATACTGAACCAAAACTGCAATTTGCATTGAGTTGGTTTGGATTTAGGGTTTTTCATTTCAATTCAGCTTGGTTTTCGGATTGAAAAATTCGATTCTCAATTTAATTTGATTTAATTTTGGGTCAACCTTCACCAACCTCGGTTTGGTCTCATGTTAATGTCAACCCAAACCAAACAGAACTGAGTTACACCCCTACCATCGCACCAATGACATGACTGGTAGATGCTCCTTAAAAAAAAAATTAACTTTAAAATCTTAGAAACGCACTAATCATGTCCCCTTGAGCTGTATAAGAAGAAGTGTTGATGTTGGAACATATTTAAACTTAAGTAGACAAAATTATCTCTCCATAAGTCTTATGGTAATTAAAAGACAAATTTGTTTTAAGTTCTCTACATTTTGTTTTTCAATTAAATCATTCCTTGTAAAACTTTTATTACACACTATAAATCCTTTATTCAACCAATAAACCTCAAAGGATACTTTTGGTATAAGATAAATTATTTCTATATTATTAAATTTATCAATGAGCTATTTAGGTTCTTTTTAGTTTTCATCTCTCCTTTTAATATCCTTCATCTTAACCTATTTCTCTTTATCTTATCATTTATGCGAATTACACATGTTTATTTTTAACTTATTTTTTCTAGTCTTCTCACACATCCATCTTAATATTTTATATCAAATATTCTAAACTAGTTAAAAGTTTATAAATAACGACTAATTTGATCTAAACCGTTGGTGAAGTTTTAGGCTGCGTTTCGCCCAGCTTGTGCTTATGGATAAGCACTCATTGGATACGTTGCTCAATGGGAGCACTCAACTTGTCCACGGCAACACTAAACTGCTTATTTAAAGAAAATAGCGTTTGGTAAATACATTTATTTAAGTGCTTACGAAACTTTAGGGGTAAAATAGGTATTATAAAAAATTATTAAAGTTTAGAAATAACATTTATTTAAGTACTTATGATAGTTTAGGGGTAAAATAGATATTTTAAAAATATTAGTAAAGTTATGAAATAGCTTAATACATAAGAGCTTAGGAGAAGCTGCTGAGAGCAACTTCTGCCTTCCTCTACTGCTTATGGGTAAGCACTTACCCTTAAGCGCTACCAAACACATATTTAATTTTAAAAAGTACTTATATAAGCTATAAACTACAATAAGTACTTATAGAAGCCGGACAACGCAGCCTTAGAGTTTTGATTAATTGCTTGACACATGTTCAATAAAGATAATTATAACAATTAGATCTACATGTTTGTTTCCTTTTCAATTACCCTCTCGATAGATATGAGAAGAAAGGGTCTCCATTGTCTTCTAGAAGAAGCAATATTTTTTATAAGATATTAAAATACCTTTCAATACACAGTTGGGATTTTGTTGCTTTAGGGGAGAAAAAAAGAGAGTAAGATTATGCCAAAATACATGAGCTTTACATTTAATCTAGACTTCGTAATAAAAGTAGGAAAATTTTTCTACTAAGGTGCTAGTTGAACTTTCCCTTCTACTTAAAATCTTTGTCTTTTATCCTTAGACTCTTATTTTGGATTCTTAAGTCCCATACAATTACAATGGCAAATGGGATGGGTTAAACAGATAACCCTCTCTTGATCGCGTTTGGATTTGACTCATTCCGACCTTAACCTATCCCATTGTCATTCACTTATATATTAATTATATAAGATATATATTTTATAAGTAAATATGCTTAAAAGATTATAAATGCACCTTTAAAAAGAATTTATTTTTAATTTAATTTATATGTGGGTCAAACTTATCTCATCCGATACCAATTCGACAGGTTTAGGAGCGGGTTTGGTACTAAGAGGATTCCTTTAGGGGCAATTAGGGTTTGTCAAAACACGCCCCATTGCTAACCCTACAGAGAACATTCTTAAAAGTAAATAAAAAAATGGAAAATAATCAGTTAATTAAAGGGTATGCATTCTCGTTTGAGGCAAAAAATCTGAGAGTTTATTGATAATTCTAAGGTGATTACAAAAAGACCCCATTGGTAATTTAAATAGAAAACACATAGAGATAAAAATAGAAACTAAATCAATCTAATTAAATTTTGATAAGATTTTAAAATCAAATCCATATCTTCTAAATCAATGCAAATCTTTATCAATTCTCCCATCAAAATTGCAGCTTCCTTATAGATATCAATAGATAGTTGAACAAATTGATAATTTTCAATGGATAAAAACAATATCAAGTCTTTACAAAGAGATCTATTAATTGATGATTAAAAGCATTCAAATGAACTGATTTTTTTTCTTTGTATGCATAGATGATACTCATTTCACAACTCAAAATTTGAATAACTACATAAAAGTTGTCAATTATAAACTTGGTATATGTACTTGTATTCATACAAAGACTAGCTTATATCTTCTTCTTTTTTTAATTAAAATAATCTAACCTTTAATCCAAAAAAAGTAAAAATAATCTAGTGTACATAAGCTTTTGACATGGACACTCAAGAATCTCATCCTCTCAAGCCAGGACTCCTCCACAAGTTTACTAGACATTGAGGAGCTTACACATGTTCATATGTAAGGGCATTTTGGCTTTTAGGTGCATTTTACCAAGGATAATATAGTAATCAAGCACCTTTTAACAGATATGTACAGCTTTGTGAAAAAGCTACCAAACCAAGAGGAAATAATTCATGAGATTCTTCAAAATAGTGGGTCATGGTGCCATAAGCCTCTCCTAATGACTAATATCGATTAGTGGTTAAAGACCTTTAGAAAGGTTCCTAAAACCAAGAACCTAAATGTTCCCAAGAAAACAAATAAAATGAGGGCTTGTATTCAAAAGAGGGGAAATGCTATCAATATGCTGGACAAGCCATTGTAAAGAACCTTTTTGTTTATTTAATCAATAATTAAGCATCTTTTTATCATTTATTATAATATTAATTAATATCTTGATCTACAATAATTGGTGTTAAAAGAACAAAAGGGTGATGAACTGATGATGCCTCTACTTTGTATTCTAATTTGCTAATAGAAATTAGGGTCCCACAAGTTCTTAATATTTAGAACCTAAAACATAGAAACTAGTGTTCAATCTCTCATTTTAGTCAAAAAAAAAAATAATATCTCCCATTTTAGACCCTTGACATGAAACCCTAGTTAGGATAAAGGGTATTTAACAAATGATAATATATTATCTTGATAATATCAAGCATTAATCCTAGTTTTTGCACAATTCTCAAATTAGGGTTAAGTTTTGTTTAATCCTAGATTAGATGAAAATTCAAGTTTTATCGAACATCACTAGCATAACATAGATTGTGGAATTATAATAAATAAGATTTGGATTCAATGCCTAAGTATCCTTATTTAGGTTTCCGAGCTAGACTCAAATTCTAGTGGATTCTTATTTTTTTATTTTTTTGTGTGTTAATCACCTTAAATACTTATATGAAGTGAAATAAAATAAACATGTTAATTAACTACCATCAATATAAAGTTGTGTCCAAATCACATTTATAAAAACCAAGGTTACATGCTGCCTGATCTCATCAATTTGCTAGGTCAAGATCTTATTTGGTAAAAACCGTTTTCCCTAAATCTTTTAGGCGAAAGGTAATCAGGTCTGTCTCACTAGCTTTAGTTAGATACTGAGACAAGATCATTTTTACGATCAAATCAAACCATCCATTTGATAGGAGACCCTTTGGATTAGATATGTAAGACAATAGTTTAACCTATATAAGACCTAATAACATATATATTTTGGATTTGGTCACATGTATCAATGTTCATCCAACTTATTTTAATATTTTTTATGTTTTATATATAAAAAGATGACAATTTTATATGACCCTTTTATGCCACGCATCAAATGTCTTTGAAAATAAAATTTGGTATGTGACTTGGGGTTGTTGAGATTATACATGGAGAAGTAGGATTTTCCATAAGCTTCCAAGTGTGAGTTCTCTCTTACTTAGATTTCTTTGTATGGAGCATTTCACCAAATAACTGTAACTCCTCTTTTATCTTAATCATCAGCAATAGACATTTAGGGCTAGTGAACCCACAAAATTGCTCCTAAAAAGAGCAACTTGTTAAGAAACTTTTTAATAATCACTCTCATGAACATACTAAAGAAATAAAATATATCAATTACCATAAATAACGAAATTGTGCTTTAAATCATTTTATTTGTTGTTCACTCAATAAAAGATTGAGAAGACATGATCCCAATATAACTGAAATTGTGTTTTAACTCATTTTATTTGTTGTTCACTCAGTAAAGGATTGACAAGACATGATCCCAATTCATTCATTCATAGTTATATAACTGTTATAAATTTTTTTTTATTTTTCTCTAATCTCATTGCTTGTATGTTTAGGTCTATACTTGTTAGTGGGGACAATAAATAAACACATAAATCATTTAGCAAATTTTATTTGGGTTTCACTTAGATCTAAAAACTAGTTTATTTTAATTAAAATTTTATTATTATTTAATTAAATTTGTAGTAAAAAAGTAAGAGTTAAAAAAAAAATTGAAAAAACTAATAATAAAATAACAAGTATTAGTTTAAAAGTTATTTTGGATGTATTTTAATATTTTAAGAATCTTCAAGTATATATATATGGCTAAGATATTTTTTTTTTTTTGTTAAATTAGGTTTGGAAAGAAAAAAAAAATAATATAAAAGTTTTATTAATTATAGGTGAAACATAAGTAGGGTTGTCAATGGATTAGATTGGGACTGGATCAGAGCATATCTAAATTTGATTTTATTAGAAGTCGCATCGAATCGGATCATTGGAATATAAATCCTTTACCAAATCCGATTAGTTTGGATTGGATTGGATTCGAATAGTTACCGGATTTTTTGATAAAATTATTTTATAGTTTAAAAGTATCCTAAATTAATGATTTATTTCTAATTATATGTTTAATACTTGTATCCAGTCGATATTATATATGCATGCATATATATGCACACAAATGAGATTGGAACATATTCTTATCGAATCAACCTATATCCGAATTTGACTTTATTAAAGTCGGATCGAATCGGGTCACATTTCATCGGATTATTGGATCTCCTTTACTTCCGGATCGGATTCATATATGATCCGATCCATTAATAGCCCTAAACAGTAGATGACAAATTTAATTATTACTAAAACATTGAATGTTTCGAGGTGAGACTTATAGTAACCCTAGATAGAGTTGGTGGCACCATTTTAGCTAGAGTTTAACATCATTAACTTTTGTTTTAACGTAAAACACTAATAGAGAAAGGACTTCTGTGAGCATAAAAAGTAAGTTAGACATATCATAGTGTCGACATTGTGTTGCATATATTTTAGTGGTTAGATGAATGCTAACCCTTGTTGCAGTAAATGGGGTTGCTTTAAAGTTTTTCATGGTGTAGCCCTAGTTAGAGTCAATTACCTAAAATAAAATAAAAGAAAAGCCTAATCAGAGAGGCAAAGCCTATGTTTTGTCTTGTTATTAGGTGGGGACTACTTCTTAGGGTTCCTTTTCACATGGTTCTTGTATTGATGTTTTTTTTTTAGTAAGTTGCTTGAAGTCCTCTTTTGAGAGAGAGAGAGAGAGAGAGAGAGAGTCCCAAAAACAAAAACCAAGAGAGATCTTTTGAGAGAGAGAGAGAGAGAGAGAGAGTCCCAAAAACAAAAACCAAGAGAGAGAGAGAGAGAGTCCTAAAAAAAAAACCAAGAGAGAGTTTTATTGGTAAGCAATAATACATAGACCAATGGGTCTTAATTTTTGAAACTGTGCCAGTGGAGCCCACATGAGATTAATCACTTCTTGTCGCCATGTCATCGTCAGTGGCAAGGGCAATGAAGATAAATGGATAATGGGACCCTCTTTTCAGGGGTCCATGTACGTAAAGGTTTGATAAGACTAGAAGAGGAGACACCACTTGAAACACGTCTTGAAGCCTGAAATATCCTGCTTGACTAGTGGATTAAAAGAACAGGAGAATGCCAGAGAGTAGTTTCGGAAGGTCTTTTTGGAAAGTAATTCACTTTTCTTAGATTATGTTTGGTTGTCAGGAATATGTACGACTATGACAGTAAATTTTGATTTTAATACTTTGTTAATAAAAATGAATGAGGAAAAATTCTCATCTACCTATTGTAGCCTTTATTGTATGAGTACCACAAAAAAAAAAAACTCTGGGTGAAGGGTAAGAGGGGAATCTTCTCTTCACCTTTTCATTTTTCTTTTTATAAATTCTTTTTATTTTTATCAAAAAACGAAAAAAACACATTTTTTTGTACATTAAAGAAATTTGATTAAAATATTTCTTGTAGGACTCATATTTTGTAGTTATACAAACTAGGAATAGCAACGGGGCGGGTTTTGACGAACTCAAACCTGCCCTAAAGGACTCCCCCTAATACCAAATCCTATTAGAATGATAGCAGGGCGGGTTTAACCCGGTTAATTTTTTTTTAAAAGTAAATTATTTTATTAATTTAAATCTTTAATATTTTAAATATATTTATCTATAATATATAGATTTATATATAAAATATATTTTTAAAATATAAAATATATATTTAAAACGTAAATTACATATTTAAAACATAAATGAATGGCAACGGGGCGGTTCGGAGCAGTAGCAGTACGGGTTGAGCCAAACCCTAACCCGCCCCTAACCCAATTTATGGGTTACCAAACCCTAACCATAGGGGCGGGGTGGGTTGCCCGTTTAACCTGCCCCGTTGCCACCCCTAATACAAACACATTATACAGGGAAGCCACCTTTCCTTTCTTTTCTCCAAAACATCCGGCCTTCCAAACGGAGTCCAAGTGATCATAAGTAAAGAGCTTTCCTCTCTCTATAAAAAAACAGGTAATGAAGAGCTTTCACCCTTTCCGTCCAAGCCATTTTAATGATACATGAGTGCTTTCCTCTCTCTAAAAAATATGCTATGCTATGCTTGTTAAGTGCTTAGATTCTAACATCTTTAATCTTTGTAATGCACACATATCTCTCTCTCTCTAAAATAATCTAATTCAAACTAGTTGCTTAGCATCATTTGATGTTAACATGGAATAGTTCCTTTCTCGGAAGAAAATCAGCTTTGGTTTACGGTGTTGTCCACGCTATCGGTGGTTCTGTGATGTGATGAAAACACACTTAGAATTATTTTTTCAAACCAATCAGAGGACACCCACAGCGTGGACAACACCCTAAACCACAACTGTTCCATTTGTTGTTAACTCCGCATGGCAAAATCAAATTGGGCAAAGACTGAAGACCGATAGGAAGAGATGTCTCCTCCCTTAAGTTTAAGGGTTCATGACAACACCTTTCAATCACAGCCAAGTGGAAGTCTCTTTCATTTAGCACCAACTGTCAACCTCTAATTGGATGATAGACATTATTGTCTGACAATAATTCAGTTAGGACAAATGTCAAGATCTAAATGGACAATTGATCGATTAGCCCACAACAATTTTAATTCCTGTAATGAGAAAGGGAGAGATGGTGACCGTTTGTCTTGGGGACCACCGTGTAAGGATGATGTAGGTCCCACCTTCAGTTGAAGTAACCAAGTTAAACAAGAAAAGAAAATATCCAACATTTAATTAACTTTTTTGTCCAACTTTTCAAGCTAGAAAGTGCCATGTGGCTAAATCAACGGCTGTGATCTGTCATTCCCCCTTACGATGTTTATGTTAGCGTGACCATCTAAAGCTGCGAGGTTGGTGCGCTTTCAGAGATTCCAACCTTTCTTTCTAAAGGCTGCGTTTGACCCGGCTTGTGCGTTTGGATAAGCAATGACTCTTTGAGAGCACTTATCTGAGCAACAATAAGCTGCTTTTTGCTTGAAAAAAATAACGTTTAGTAAATACATTTATTTAAGTGTTATGGGTAACTTTCTTTATTGCTTATGAGTAAGCACCAATTAAGTGTTATCAAACACATTTTTAATTTTAAAATGTACTTTAATAAGCTATAAGCTGAAATAAATACTTATATAAGCCGGGCCAAATGCATCCTAAATAATGTCTTTGATTACTAGATAGATTAAACATTACCATTAGAAAAGGTTAGCAGTTCAAAAGAGAAGGCCATAGTTTTAAGAAAAAGGGTAAAAAGCAATACTTGATAAGGATAGGAGAAAAATAAGTCCAAAGAAACCCTTAAGATGTGGGTGAAGCTAACATCAGCAATCAATTTAATTATGAAAATTAGACAGATAGGAATTGAAGAGGATATTAAAATAAAGAAAAAGCCCAAATTGGATTAGTCATTGTCTGTTGGGCTTCATCAACTACCACATTGTTTAAGTACATTTAATAATTGGGCAAGGACAAAGTCCCACCTCCACAGAACCACTTCCTAAAATCATCTGAACAAGCTTCAATTTAAATGGGGTTAATTAATTAATGCAGGATGGTAACATCAACTGAATCTATACTATTCACAGGATGTTCCTATTATGGTTGTTGATTGTTCACTAATAAAAATGTATATTGTTTTGATTCATTTGATGGGTTGGGCCCAAAGGCCCAATTCATTCAACGTTGAAGCCTAAATGGATTTGGGCTTCTTAGGATTAAACTATGGACCCATAACATAAATAAATAACCTTTATTTTCACAAGTCCAAGACTATGTTTTTGTTATATAAAGATTTTGGGATCTTCGTTCTATAGAGGCCCGACTCAATCCAGAAGTCAAGTTTAGGCTCAATTTTGATCCATGGGTTCATTAGCCCAATCCGATAACCTTACTAAAATTTGGTCTGAGCAAATTGATTCTTGGCCCGATCCATCCAAACTGTAGCCTATCTCCCCTCTACATCCGTCTTTGTCGGTCCCAAGCAACACAAAGATCGAACCGATCGATGCAGATGGCTCTATGCTAGGGTGGAATGGGAGCGGATCTCATGTGAGCAGAAGTCTTGTGAACACCCTATGGTGTAGAGACAACACCCAGGGGTAGGGCCTACCAGACTACACTGAATGGGCGAAATGGTATTTTCGCTCCCTGGGTGTTGTCTCTACACCACAGGATGCTCACAAGACTTCTGCTCACATAAGATCACGGCCCGGGTGGGACATGATGATGACATCCCTTAAGAAGTTCAAAGCATCCTCCCTCGAGGTGTAAGTATCTCACCTACAATATAGTGCCACTTCACCCTCGCCTGCCCATCTCATAAAGTCATTGACATCGAAAAGTTTGAATGGCCAGAGGGAGATGGTTCTCGACTTCTTCACGGTCTGCATTTTCATCTTCTAGGTTCTTATAGTGAGGAAGCCTCAGATTTTGGATCAAAACTTTGGCTTTCTTTATAGAGAACCATAGCATTTTTAAGAAAGAACGATAAAAACGATGAAGAAAAAATCAAACACGCAAAGGTATAGATTTATGTGGTTTGACAAATAGAACCTACGTCCATGAATGAATGCACATCCAATTCTACTATTCTCCAAAATTCAAAATAATATGTTAAAGAAACAACCACGAAATTATAAATAAATACTTAAAATTAGGACTAAACATGCGTCTCCACGTAACAGCAACCAGCATTATATGGATGAAAAATGTAATAAACCTTCAAACATAGTAAGAAATCTGAAAATAGTTATAATTTAGGGTTAGGAGAGAAATTAGCCCTTTCAAAATATAGGGTACTGAACATGAACATGAGACAGAGAGCTGCCACCCTAAAGTCCAACTTTGATCCAGTAGATCACGAACCACACTAATAAAATACAGGCAGATTCAATCACCGTTGATTTTATTATGACAGATGATCAGTAGGTAAGAAACTGTAGATAATCATATCTCTAACCTCACGTTTGTTAAAACCATATTTCCTCAATAGACCCACCTTAAGGAACCCAACCTTCTCTAAGACCCTTTGTGATGCCCAATTCCCTTCCTCAACCAAAGCTTGTAACCTCACCAATTCTGGGAAGTCTTTGAATACAGAAGATAGAGCCATCTTCACTGCTATGGTGACTATCCCTTGGCCCCAGTACTTGGCTGATAATGCATACCCGATATGCGCTCGGTGTCGGTCGTCGCCGGGTGCTTCACGGCAACGTTTCCGATCGAACGGTCATCGAGACATACTGATCGACGCCACGGGTGAGGAATGGCAACCTCCCTTAGATATGTCAAGGCTTCTTCCCTAGACGTGATGGTGTTCCATCGGAGGTATTGAGTTACCCGATCGTCACTCGCCCATTCCATGAAGTCGTCCACGTCCGATGGTTTAAAGGGTCGAAGTGAGATTTTTGATGAATCCATCTCAGTTTTGCCTGAAACAGAAGAGAGACGATCGATGAAGAGGAAGAGAGTAATTGTGACTTGTGAGTGAAACCAATTGGCTTAAATATCAACAGGGAAGAAGGGATGAATTGAGTAGAATAAGAATATAGCTAGTTGATCATACTCATTGAAGGTATGGGCCAAGCATGGGGATGAGGATCTTCTTTGATCCGGATCACAAGAAACCTTCTATGATCTATCACAGGAGATTGACACCTGTCTTAAGGGCCACAAGTTGTACTGCGTGTAGGTTTGTTTAGGCTATATTTCACAAATAATCACTAATGGACCAGATTTTGTCATGTGGTATGAATCAGTGCATGACTTTACAAAAAAGACCAATCAGGTCACAATCGAAGTGATTTCGATTGAAAAAGAAGTCAAAATAGCTGTCATGAAAAATTGGGCATGGCCGGGAATTGATCAGTCGTAGATCGACCAGCCACAATCAATGGTCGGTCGCTCGACCGAAAAAAGGTTGACCATGGTCAATGGTCAGGAATGTAAACCAAAGGAGGAATAAGGCAAATAATGTCAGTCATAGATCTTATGACACGTGCCATAATGATAAGAAGACATATGACCAACATCTATAATAATCGTCAAGTGCATAGCTGATGGGCAAGATGGTAAATAGTTGCCCATTATAATAATTGAACCACATGAGACAGAAAGTGGAGGTCAAATATTCTAATTGCATATGATAAGGGACATGTGTCTCTAAGGCTTGAAAGTAGCTATGACAACTACTTTCACATAACACATCATAAAGATGACACATGGCATGCACACATGGAGGCTTCAATGTAGTTATGATAACCACCCATCATTACACATTTCGAAAAAGAGACATGGAGGTGGTAGTTATCATAACTACCCTCACATGTCACATCTTGAAGATGACACATGACAGTATCTTTTAAAGCTTCAAAAGTAATTTCTACAACTACTACATGTGGCAGGAGAAGAAAATTTCAATTCAAAGAGGCAACTAGCCTCAAAAGCTATAAATACAAGTACCCGACAACAAAGAAAACTCTCCACAGCAAATCAACCAAAGCTACACATAGCTTCATCCCTGATCCCCGATAATCATTAGTCTAGCATTCTGCAAGGATCCTGCTGCACCTACTTCGTCATAAGAACCAGTCGGCTATGGAGGAATCCCAGTCGGGTGTTCTTTAGAACCCCTCTTGATTGTCCCTTGCATGCCGAGTTGTGCACCCGCAAAGTAGCTTAATTGAGTTCCACAGTCGGAGCCCAATGAACCTTTGGAGGTCCTCTCGATAGTCTCTTACATACCGAATTGTGCACCTATGAAGTAGGCTAATCACGTCCCACAATCGGAGCCCAAGGAACTTCTGGAGTTTTTGTATTTTTCTTGTCTATCTCACTTCTGTTTCGTGGGTGGTCTTGTGAATAGTCACCAAGTATGATATTACTGATCGATGGGAACCTAAATCAACGAGTGACCGTATCTTATCTCTAAAAGAACTAAAGAGTCAAACTTGTGGGCCGTTAAACCCTAGTTGAACCAGGCTAAGGAAAATAGTGGGTTAAGGTGCTAGAGATTCTCCAAGCCCTAGGGCTCTAATTGAAATTATGACCGAACCTTTTGCAAGCTGCCTACGTACCCAAACAGGGATCAAGTCAGACGTAGTTCAAGGTTTGGTAATTTTGGCAAAGGTCTCTCCCCTTTTTTCATCATCCTTTAATGAGGGAAGTGAGCTAGTATTTATAGCTTTTTGAAGAGAGTTAACTGTAATTAGAATTCCTAACAAAAGTTTCTGATGGTGGTTAAAGCGTTTACCTGGGGTAGTACGCATCATGTACCCCAGTCTCTTAGGTGGACCAATCATAGTCGTTTGGATAATTACAAGTTTGCCACTAGAGACCGTGACATGGCCTATAACCCCAAATACGGCCAAGTGTTGGCAAGCCTTATGAAACCTTGATACGGGTGTTGGCGATCAATAGATGTTTGTGTTATTGAAAGCTATTTAGCCTTGGCATTGTTAAGACTGTCTAGTCATGACGCCATCGAGGCTACTAGCCTTAGTACTTTTGAGACTGTGTGACCTTCTATGTCGTCGAGGTTCCCTCTAGACGGAGGTAGTATCACCTTCTACGTCTTAGAGCATCGCTCTAGACGGCAGTAGTATCACCTTTTACGTCTTAAAGCTTCGCTCTAGACGGAGGTAGTATCACATTCTATGTCTTAGAGCTTCATTCTAGACAGAGGTAGTATCACCTTCTACGTCTTAGAGCTTCTCTCTAGACGGAGGTAGTATGGCCTACGACGTCATCGAGCAATGCTCTAGACGGAGGTAGTACGGCCTACGACGTCATCGAGCAACGCTCTAGACGGAGGATATCGCCTACGAAGTCGTCGAGCATCGCTCTAGACGGAGGTAGTATCGCCTTCAACGTCGTCAAGCCTCACTCTAGACGGAGGTAGTATCACCTTCAACGTCATCGAGCCTCACTCTAGACGGAGGTAGTATCGCCTACGACGTCATCGAGCATCGCTCTAGACGGAGGATAATTTTTCCTACGACGTCTTCAAGCATTGCTCTAGACGGAGGATAATGTTGCCTACAACGTCATCGAGCATCGCTCTAGACGGAGGATAGTATCGCCTACGACGTCATCGAGCATCGCTCTATACGGAGGATAGTATCGACGTTTTACATCATCCAGGGTTGTCATTCCCCTTCGGGTTTAAACTCATATGGATGTGTCGACGTCTTACATCATCCAGGACTGTCATTCCCCTTCGGGTGTAATTCATATCGATGTGCCGATGTCTTACATCATCCAGGGCTGTCATTCCCCTTCGGGTGTAAATTCATATCGACATGTTCACCAAGACGCATCTCTTTGGCAAACGTGAGGCACATCTCTAAGACTCTCAAGAACCCAAGGGGTTGTCCCATCACAGGTGGGCGCCCTTGAGTATGACTTGAGAGGATGTCCCATCACAAGTGGAACTCTCAAGAACCCGAGGGGTTGTCTCATCACAGGTGGGCACCCTCGAGTATGACTTGAGAAATAGTTCTGCATCGACATCCTGCTGTAAAGGGGTCTCGCATCCCATTGTAGAGTACCTGTTGATAGCAGCATCATTGCATATTCATTGTAGTATTAATCATCCTGTGATTTAAGTAAAAAAAAAAATGGTCATCACGGTAGCGCACTACCTTCTCCCTATATCTATGTCTTGGTCGTATATTCCTTGAATCGGTTTCTTGAACCAACCAGGGTTCTTCCTTAGGAAGTTCCCGAGGGTTATATCCATAAGTATCAGTGGGGATCTTGCTACGTGTCAATCATAGTCCTGACATGTGGCGATCTATTATTGGGCTATCTGCCCTTACCATTTTTTATATCTACAATTAATTATGTATTTAAGTTAATAATTAATACTAAATAATAATTAAGTAAATATTTACTACTTTTTCAGCATACAAATTTTTTTAAAATTGAATTCTTCTTTCCTCTAGAATAATTTCTATGTAAATAAGTTTCCCTTTTCTATTTTTTGTTATTGTGAAATTGTATATTTTGTTTGCTAATTTTTTGGATTTTTGATTATGTATAAGTCTTTGCCAAAAAGAAGAAAAAAAATGTTGAAGGATATGCCAAATCCCTAGCATTTGTCATCTTATTGGGTATTCAAATTTTGTAGGGTTAGTTATGGTTCTAAGGTTCTCAGACCTGGTTATTCTGGTTCTAAGGCTTTTAGACCCGGATTAAGAACCAATACTGATTCAAAAAAAAAGCGGTAGTTCTTTGAGATTCTGAAAAAACCTTGAAATGAATTATTTTATTAATCCTGTTAATAAAATAACAGGGTTAAT
>JAUPMG010013611.1:0-15516 GCA_031762675.1 Pachysandra terminalis
TATGTGAGTGAAGTGGGGTCGCTTCTGTTGAGAGTTAGACACTCTCTAGAGCACTCATGAAAATCAAGGCAATGCATGGTCTAAATGTGTCAACCCGCTAGAAGAAGATTGTAATAGGGTATGATGCGGGTCTCCGTATTAGCTGTTTACATAAAAGAGATTACGTTCAAGAATTTATTCTATCTCATCTCTATAGACACTATATTGAAAAACCCTAAGTACGATTAAGTTCAAAAGACACAAATATTCTTTTAAGAACCTGACTAGGTCTGTTTTTGAATTTTGAAGCATGTGGGGCATTGTTGGAATGTGATTTTAAAATTCAAAATTATGTTTTAATTTCAAAAACCGTTTGATTTTAAAACATTTTGTATTAAAGAAAAAAAAAGTTGTTTTGACTTAAAGTCTTGGCCGTTTTGGACTGTTATAGTCCAAACGGATATAATCTTTTAAGACAGTTGTTTAGGCCATTAAAGGCCCAAACGCTAGTTCTTTTTGGCTATAAAAGGAGGCTCACCTCCTTTATTGAGACACCTCAGGCCAAGAGCTCTCTCCTCACTCTTCTTCTTTTTCAAGTTTTATGCAAATTCTGTAAGTGCAGAATTTTCTTAGTTTCTTCAAGTTCTAGTCAAGTGCTATATAGGCTTCTTCGTCCTTAGCGCTGTATGACTGTGTAATCTACAGGGAAAATCGTTGAATCCCGAGGCCAACCGCTAGACCCGGTATATTGCGGATAAGATCCAAAAGGGGGCAAATTGGTTTCAAGGACAATGACATTGTCACGCCTCGGTTCATCAAAGCAGATAAGTTTATATTTATTTTATTATAAGTTTTTGCATAGCCTTCTAAACCCATTCCATCTCTTTCCTCTTCTCATCTTGTCTAAAACCTCAATTATCCTACAACACAACGCATGTATGGAAACACCTCTATTTATCATATTACTACTTCATAAACCATTTCTAACCATTATAGATCATATGCACACATTCAATAAACCACACACCATTGCTAGGTAACAAAAAAATCCACCCTAATGAGATAACATGAGAAGACAAATGACACTTACCTTATTACACAGAAATCCTCTTTCAAAGCTCTCTCATCTCTTCTTCTCCTTCCTTTCTATGCTCTGCAACAATCCGAATTTCCAGCTAAAGTGATTTGCCTTTCTTCTTCCTTGTCTCTTCACCTCCTTTCTTCTATAGCACACAAACCTCAGCAAATCAGATCTGGTCACACCTTCCCCTTTTCCAATCGACAGGTTAAGGAAAGCCTTCCATAACTGCGTGACTCCTTCAAGGTAAGATGGAGAGAATCATGTAACTCCCTCTCAATCAATATTCAATTCAAACTCCCAATGAAAGGACTAAAACACCCAAGGTGGAAGCTACAAGGACCAATCGACCACTTCAGGTCCAGACCTAAGTAATCCTGCCCAAAAGCCCGAACAACATCACAAAATAACACAATTATCCCCAAACTTCACATAATTATATAACAGTCCTAAATTTCACAGTTATATTACAAATAAACACATAATCGTATTCATAAAATATAAAGATAATATTATTTGTTTTAAATCATTTTAAATCCTTAATAAAAGATTATTAAATCAATTTTAAATAATTTCGGGATGTAAGACACTATAGTTGTTACATGTGTGATTCTTACAGCATTAGATCTCTTTTGCTCTGATTTTTACCTCTTCTAATTAATTAGGTAGGCTTGAACTCGCATAACAATAACTTGGGGTGATCTGATTGAAGTTGAGTGGAGAGACTATGATTGCAACTGGTCTGTGTATGGAAGAGGACAACGACGGGAAGGTTGGGAGATGAGAGGAGGTAGGGTGGTTAGGGATGAGAAGAGAGGGACGCCGAGAGTTGTAGTAGAGGTGCGATGGAGATTGGGTTCAGAAGGGAGGTTTGGATGGTGAAACAGAAGAGAGAAGAGGGATGGTGGTCTTGCGGTGGTGCAAATGGTGTGAGCAGCGGACCTGAGAAGGAAGAAGAAGAAGAAAAAGAAGAAGAGAATAACAACTAGAAGTTATATATACATATATTAGTCCAGCTCGGTTCGGTTAAATCGAAGCCTTAACCTAAAACCGAACCAAATAAGTTCAATTTTTCATTTTCCAAATTGTAACCTAACCAAAATGAAAAAAATCCGATCACACCTATTTTTTCGGTTTTAGGTTTAGACCGAACTAATTGACACCCCTAGTCATTGGTGCTCTGGCCTCAGGTCCACTTAGCAAATTTTCTTGTAGATCCATCTTGAAGCTGCAACTGCTAAGACACATCACACCTTTGGTTTAGCTGAACGAGTAGAAATCCTCGACTCGTTTTTCTCCATGTTTTCCTCTATACCATAACCCCATGAAAAAAACAACTCCCAAAAAAAAAAAAAATTCCAGCTAAACAACCCCATCTCAACCTTACAAATACACTTGAATTCTCTCTCAATATTTTTCATTGCTCCTCATCCTCTCCCTCTTTTCGATCTCTTAATTGTTAAGATATAAGCAGAAATTAAGAGTGTTTCAAAGGAGACAGATAAGATGGATTATAACAAGATAGCTGCACTTCTCCTCATCTCCATGCTGGTCATGCTTGTGTGTGCTAAAGATCACCACCCAGCGACTTACGATCGCTGCTTGCCGAGTTGTATGTATAAGTGCCTGATCGTCAGATATTCCAGCTTAGAATGTTGCATGCCCCAATGCCAACGCCTGTGCGATAAAGGATATTTGGGGTAAATAGTTCACTAAAGGATTCTACCAAACTGCTTTATATGTGTGAAGGTTGCCTTCCCCGGTGCCAAGGCCTCTGTGAAAGAAGGAGAAGAAGAAAGAAGAAAGAAGAAAAAGAAAAGAAAAGGTGTAAAAAAGAAGAAGAATAAGGTGTAAAAAAATTCTACCAAACTGCTGTCTATATGTGAAGGTTGACTTCCCCAATGCCAAGGCCTTGCGAAAGGAGAAGAAGAAGATAGAAGAAAAAGAATAGAAAAAGGTGAAAAAAAAAATAAAAAAATCAATTGTTTGGTCATAGAAGTTCCTTTTAGGATTCATGATTTTTTTGACAAGACTAAACACAAGATCATGATGATCCAACTTTAGTCCCAAAGAAGCCATTTTAAAGACCGCGATCCTTGAGGTAAGACCATAAGCAAGTTCATGGAGCCATTGACCAAAATAGGTCAATTTTATTATCCAAGAGACTATTCGGTCCATCGAGGCCTATATTATCCCTTCTATTGATCCGACAAGGTTTGACCCATTGAGGCCTATATTATTTTCTCTCTTTACACACTTCAACAACCAACTACAAAAAAATGATCATTTGGCAATTGACAAGCTTGATACAGGTATTAAAATTAAACCCATATAGATTTTTTAAATCCTCATAAATTTGAGGGGGAGTAATAGAGAAAATATATGGGCGTATGAATTCTATCAACTCATGGAGTGATTCAAGGACAAAAAAAAAGGCAATAACAAAACCAAAAGATGCAAGAGATTTGATTGAGGAATTAATTCAAGGAGAAGAAGAATGCAAGACAAGAGATTTGATTTATAAGATTTAGTAAGTTTTTAAATTGTATTTAGATTAGAGACTAAGTTACTATATTTATCTTATGCACTCTTCTATTTAAAGCTCCGTGAAGTCTCTTTGTAATCACATCAAATTTATCAATAAATCAGTTTTTCTTCAATGGTGCGGTCGGAGATGGGGGATTCGCTAGAGAATTTGTCGAAGATAGTTGTAGAGTTGAAGAAAGGGTAGGGAAATGGAGAGAGAGAGAGAGAGAGAGAGAGAGAGAGGAGGTTGCTGCATCGGGTGGAGAAATGGTTGGTTGTGGGGTACTGGTTCGATTGGAGGTTGAGTGAGAAAAAGAAGAAGAAACAAAAGGAATAGAGATTAATTAGCGGATTGAGGGTTGGTCGGAGTTGCGATGTCGAGTTGTGTGTGTCGGAAACGAAGGAGGTTAGCCAGAGTGGAGGTAGGTTGAAGATTTGGGTGGAGGTTGCAAAGCATTTAGGGTTTGAAGGGAGGAAGAAAAGTTTGCAAATTTAAAGCATTTGGGGGCTAAAGTGAAAATAAAAAATATTTAAAGGAGGGATTTTAGGGCTTTGTTGTTGACAATTGTGTTGAAAAGGTGTTCAAGGTCGATTTCCCTTTGAGGTTGTTAACCGATCTTATCTGCACACGTGGCGACCAATTTCGCCACACACGTGCATAATAGCCTCGCATCAATCACCTTGTCACCCAGAGCTGCATGTGTCAATTAATTTTTTTAAAAATTACCAAAATAACCCATAGACTTCTGGAACTTTGAATTTTACGAATTCACAATTGTTTCAAAGGATTTTGTATGTAAAAATAAAATCCAAAATTGTAATGTTGTTTTAACCTCTTAAAATGGCTAATTTTGATCAGAAGGATTGCCAGGGGCAAAATAGTCATTTTTTTATGATCTTGAATCTAGCCAATACTATACTTGTTGGAAAACATTTTGTCGGTCTAGATTTTAGATTTGAGGTCCAAAATAAACTTTAGATGAAAAATAAAATAGGTTAGACTACCAAGGTATTTTTATCATTGTTTCTTAAGGTCCCACATCTAACCATAATATGATATTCATTAAAAAGTATTTTTAATCCATAATTAAGATCTGAGATCAAAAATAAACTTTAGATTGAGAATAGAGTAAGTAGGGCCCAAGGGTATTTTGATCATTTTGTTTGATTTTCAGGGTTTTCAAGAAAATTTGCACACACACTAGAAGGGATTTAGGGATTATTGAGGGTTGCCATTATCTCAAACCAAACTTCTGAAAGCTGTGAAACAGAGAGAACTACACTTTAATGGAAATTGGGATGTCTATACTGTTTATAACAAGAATAACAATATTTTGAGAATAAATATCAGCCATGGAACCAATAGTGCCATGAAGATCAAAGGGAAGAAGAGATCCAATATTGTCTGCTACCATAAAAGATCACAGAATAATTTTATTGTAGTCTCGCATAAAGTCCATGTGTATCATTTGATATATATATATATAAAGTATGTATGAGTTACAATAGTAACTATAATGTACATTAAAAGTAAAAACATACACATAGGATAACAACTATTTGAATTTTTCAACACATGATTCATCTATATCCTTAACACTGAAAAGTGAAAGAATAAAGTTATTCTAAGATGAAAAAAATGTAAAAGGCTAATTTTTTTTTTTAACAAAATATATTAAATATTTTTTACCTAATATTCCTTATGGATCTTAATTTTGCAAGATAATTAACTTGTCAAATTAAACTTTCTTTCGTTTACCTTTTTTTTTTTTCCCCCTTCTTTTCTTTCTTTTAGTAATAAGACTCATCTTCTCGTCCATGAAGCACTAAGATTACAGATTTTGAACAAGTAGAAATAGGGTTTTCCAATTTGCTAATAAATTTCAAGGATATAAACAAAGAAGAAGAAAAACTCCAACTATTTCTTCAATGTTTAAATTATTTAGCAGATTTTTATAAAGATGTAGCTAGCATAAAATCAAAACCTTTTAACTTCAAGGCTCAAGAAAAATCCTCCTTCCTAGAATGATAAACATACTTTATAGTAACCCAAAGAGTTAAACAAAGGGTTAGATCTTTAATTTTTTTTATAAAAATGTTATCCCTTTTTTTTGCTAATTATTTAAATATTACCCACCCTATTACATATAAAACAGTCGAATTGGTGCTTCCCCACTTCTGCTATTGGTCTTGCTCCATGCTTTAGTCAGAGTTTCTTTCTCAAACCGTTGAGCTTTGAAAAAGAAAAAGAGCCATCAAGTTTGAGATAGGGTTTGTAATAAAATTGTTACGGCATATATTTACCTATCTTCACTAGCCAATGGCAACATGACACTTGATAGGAAAACGGTGGCTGCATTCTTTTGTTAGAATTAAACTTGATTAAAGAGCTTATTATTTGTCAGTTTTGTGTGTTTATGATTTGGAGTTTATTATTTGTCGGTTTTGTGTCTTTATGATTTGGAGTTTATGAGCATAAGAGTTACATTTGAGTGAGTTATTATGAGTTTAATGGAGAGTTTTAGGAAATGAAGAGTCTAGCTCTAGATTCTTACTCTTGTATCAACCTTTTGATGTGTGGAAAATAGAAACAACAGTTGGAGTGCTTTTAGTTTCTCCTGTGTGATTTTCTTCTCTTCCTACGTTGTGTGAATTAAATCTATTTCTATTTTCCAACATCTTTGTGGTAGAATCATATTTCAGTTACAGTGCAATAATAGGAAGGATTGGATCCACTTCAACTGGTGCGTGCCATTTCACTACACCAACTGTTGATCTTCTAGAATGTGGACAAGATTGAAGTAGTGATGGCGGACAGCAAGCCGTTCCTGGTCAATTCCAACGCGGCCGAAGCCATGTTATATAGTGAAGAGGTTGGAACGATGCACTTCGTCGGTCGAGACCGCAATAGAAGATCGACTGGGATATCGACTACGGTCGAAGATCCCCAAGAAACTGAAGTAGGGGCATCTACGTCCAAATCGAACGAGATAATACTCTACTGGTCAAGGGACAATATGTGCGTGATAGAAGAGGTCCAATGAACAACGACCTCGAAGAAAAAGAAGGGTCGGTCGCTGTTGAGGCCACCCTAGAAAAAAATCAAAGGGTACCTAAATTAGGACAAGGCTGCCGAGAAATGACACCAGGTGAACATGATAGAGTGCATTCTAGAACAGAAAGAAACAGAAGACCTCTCACAAGAGGAAACTTCTATGGCCGATCTAACAGCGGCCCCTGCCAAACTAGATTATACACTCACAGAAGTCCAAGACCCTCTTGAGGAACTCAACCTAGGTAACGATGAAGACCGAAGACCGGTTTATATCAGTGGATTGCTAGAACCTGGCATAAGGCAAGAAATGGAATAAATGTTAAGAGAATACATAGATTGTTTCGCATGAGACTACCACAAAATGCCAGAGTTAGACAGGAAGTTGGTCGAGCACAAACTGCCAATGAAACCATACTTTAAATCCTCCAAACACAAAAAAATAATATCAAAAGCCAGCGCGCCGCTGCAAATTATACCTCAGAGTCTCTTATCTCCCTTCTTTGCTCCGTCGCAACAACAGTGCCTGGTTCCCCTGTTGCTCATCAGCCACTCTCTCAGGAGTATTGCTCTCAGCATTGGTAAGCTCTTCCGATCTGCATGTGCGATTCACAACCACTAGAACGTGAAGCCCCTCTATTCACCAATTAATCCGATTTGGGTCTGTTGATCTCAGCCTCAGACTGATCACCACTGCCACCCCTCGAGTGTTGATCAATCACGGTCGCTTATCCATCTTGCCCGTGCGTCACAGCCATTACGATAACCCCCTTGTAGTTCACCAGCCTTTTTTTTTTTCCTATCTTATACATTTTTATCATTCTCTCTCGAGAAGCTGCCTGTAGGTAGTATATCCAGTCAGGTCGTGACCACACTGTGATAACCACCGCTAGGTTACCAGTCTTCTTTCTATTTTCTCTTTTGTTGTTTATTTATTTATCATCAACGGTTCTGTTGTTCAATCTTGAATAAACACTTGATTAGAAGCAAGATTGTGACGCATTATCTCTAACCATGGCAAACATCCTTTCACTGTCTGAAGGATTTCAGACGAGCTCAAGAAAGGAAAAACCCCAACCTTTGAACAATCGCCTAATAGTCTAACGGAAGCATTTTCGGTGGCCGATTGCACAATCGATTGCTCAAACAATTCGGTTTAGTCAGTGTGGATTAGCGCCTGGGGTCAAAACCCGAACTCCCAATTTGTGGGCTAGTAAGTCTTGGCACGCCCACGCGACACACACACACACACACCTACACACCGCGCCAAGCGCATGAGCCGCTCGAGCTGCACACAGCCGATAGGCAAAAAGGGGATCCAAAAGGGAACATAAACCCTTTTCTTTTTTTCTTTTTTGTTTTTTCTAGAAAATAAACATCCGCCAACAAGGATTGGAAGTTGTTTTCCTCCAATTTTTCAAATATTAGTAAAATATTTTTTGGATTTTTATATTTTTCGTTGAAACCAACATGTGGACAATTTTAAAATCCTAAAAAGTACTTTTTCCCATAATTTCCATGGAAACAAATATAGCCTAAGTTTGCATATGTACTATATTTTGAAAGGCATAACAATTAATCAACAAATAGTGTTTATTTTTTTTCCTTTCACTATTAACAGATATATATTTTGAAGGTTGTAAATGATCCGGATCACATACCTCGATGCACATGAATTCGAATATGCAGCAAAAGATCTCTATTGAACTGGATAACGTCACACGTCGGAATATGTGATTACTAAAACCACATCCATTCAACCCACACTCAATTGACCTAGGGCTTTGTATGAAACCCTAATAACAAATCCAAATCTCTGTAGGAAGAAGAGATGAAGAGAAGAGAGAGTTCTCTATAGGTGGATACCCAAAAACGTAAATGGTAACTCTTGAATAGGGAGGAGGAGTCTTCTACTTATAAAAGACTCAACTCAACTCTAACTAGGACTCTATCTCATAATCTCACTAGGAGAGAGTTATCCACATCTACACTTCTAATCAAATATGGACGTCTCATTAAGTGAGGACCTGAGTCGGCCCAAATGGGTCGACTCATCTCTAAAATCCAACATATTTAAATAATTTATTTTAATAATAGTTCTAATTTTAATACAATAATATTTAAAAGTTTAATATCTGAAAACAACAAGATAATAAGACCTTTATTGCTCGAATTACTTTCCAATATGACAACATATTAACATGTTCCTAAATTTATATCTTTAGTAATTGGTTTTATTCCTTCTTTCTTGTAGTCCTCACTTTACCTTTATTATAGAAAGATCTAGAATTCTATGTGTCCTTGCAACTAAACCGAAATATAGTGAACTAAACCAAAAATCGAATCAAACCGAAAACCAAAAACCGAACCGAATTATAGTGACTTAAATTGAAAACCAAATTAAGTTTTCTTGGTTCGGTTTGGTTTGATTTGATAAAATTAATGCTATTTTATGTACAAAATATAGACAAAACACATACACACACGCATATTAGTCTAGATCGATTTAATTAAAGCCTTAACCTAAAACCAAACCAAATTAGTTCAATTTTTCATTTTCCAAACCATAACCAAACCGCTGTCCACAAAGGTTTAAAGAAAATCATCACTAAGAGAGATTCTCGACAAGTTATTTTGGAGCTTGCTGGGAAGAAGAGTTGTGCATGGAAATCAATGGGAATAATTCAGGAAGCACAAGCTTTACTCATTCACTTTGATGCTGTTTTGTTCAGTCATATATATATATATATACAAGGAAGCAAACGTGACAGCAGACAAGTTGGCTATTCTAGCACTTAATTTTGGGTTTTGTACTTGAGTTAATTCACCTCCGGCGGATTTGGTTCATTATCTTTATAATGACCATATTGGACATACTTTTGCACGACCGGTTTCTTTATGTAATGCTCCTTTGGGAGTCAACTGTGTATTTAGTTAGTTATATTTTACATATTCCTTACCCAAAAATAAAATGAAAAAAAAAAACTGAATTTTTAGGTTTGGTTCTTTCGGTTTAGACTGAACCAATTGACACACCTATTCGCTCTGGCTTCTACAAATTTTCTTGAGACTCATCTCGAAGCTGCAACTGTTAAGGCACATCACACCTTTGGTTTAGGTGAACGTACGCATACCTAATTTTTTTGTTTCTCCACGTTTTCCTCTTCACCACAACCCCATGAAACAAACAACTCCAAAAAAAAAAAAAAGAATTCCAGCTAAACAACCCCATCTCAACCCTTTAAATACACTTGAATTCTCTCTCAATGTTCTTCATTGCTCCTCATCTCCTCTCCCTCTTTTTGATCTCTTCATTGTTAAGATACAAGCAGAAATTAAGAAAGTTTCAAACGAGACAGATAAAATGGGTTATAACAAGATAGCTGCACTTCTCCTCATCTCCATGTTGGTCATGCTTGTGTGTGCTGAAGGTCACCACCCAGCGACTTACGATCGCTGCTTGCCGAGTTGTATGTATAAGTGCCTGATCGTCAGATATTCCAGCCTAGAATGTTGCATGCCCCAATGCCAACGCCTGTGCGATAAAGGATATTTGGGGAGATAGTTCACTAAGGCTGCGTTTTCGCTCGATTTATACACGTACTTATTTCAGCTTATAATTTATTAAAGTACTTTTTAAAATTAAAAGTGTGTTCGGTAACACTTGATGGGTAAATGCATACTCATGAACAGTAGAGCAGCTTCTCCTTATTATTTATTCTGTAAGCCATTTTAAAACTTCAATAATATTTTTATAATACCTATTTTTTTTTCATAAGCACTTAAATAAATGTGTTTAATTACAAAGCGCTATTTACTTCAAATAAGCAGCTTATTGTTGCTGTGGATAAGTGTTCCCATTGAGTCACTTATCCAATGAGTGCTTATCCAAAAGCACAAGCCGGGCTAAACACAGCCTAAAAGATGCTACCAAACTGCTTTATATATGTGAAGGTTGCATTCATTCTAGCTATTGCTCAATTAGGTATCTCATGCAATAATGTTTATTTGGAACAATTAATAAAGCTTCATTCCTGGTGACCAATGTTTTAAAAATGAGTGCGGATCAGGTACGGGTGGTTTTGATCTTCGGTTGAGTGCGGACAGAATCCTATTGGCCCACGTCATCCAACTTTTATATGTAAAAACAAATATCTAGAAATGATGAACTACAAGGGCTAAGTTTGGCTCGGCTTCTATAAGTACTTATTGCAGCTTATATAAGCACTTTTTAAAATTAAATATGTGTTTGGTAGCACTAATGGGTAAGTGCTTACCCATAAGCACTAGAGGAAGGCTACCCTCCCAAGCTCTTATGCGTTAAGCTATTTCACAACTTTTATAAGATTTTTAAAATACTTATTTTACTCCTAAACTTTCATAAACACTTAAATAAATATTATTTCTAAACTTTAATAATATTTTTATAATACCTATTTTACCCCTAAACTTTCATAAGAACTTAAATAAATGTACTTACCAAACGCTATTTTCTTCATAGAAGCAGTTTATTGTTGTTGTGGATAAGTACTCTCATTGAGCAACTTATCCAATGAGTGCTTATCCAAAGCACAAGCCGGGCCAAACGCAGCCTAAAACAAATACACAGTTGATCAACCGAATATATAGAAATGCGTCACTAGCTTCCTTGGTTGAGAGGGAGAGAGAGACTTACTGGTATTCGCGATTGGTAGAAATATTGTGGACAGTCGAAATATGCAACAACCGTTCTCTTCTTCTTTGTAAAGAGTATGAGTTTGCTTGTTTTAGATTTAGTTTAACAAAGCTAACCCTAATTTTAAGCTTTTATATAAGAGGGGTAGAATTGAACTTCTAAATACAAAAAGGGCATATGCGTCTTTGTATCGAGTCAACTCGACTGATCCACCCGTTTTACTCTGCCAAATTAGCCGATTTATTCCGAGTCAACACCCACTGAGTTAAATTGAGGAAGTTTAATCGGAAACTCACCAATTCGATTAACTCGTACCGAGCTTCCGAGTTAACTCCTGATTTTTAAAACAGTGGTCCACACGAACCACACCCACACGTACACGACTCACACTCCCATATGCCCTAATTTATTGCTAAATGGTATATTGACCTCTCAAATATTATAAGGCAAGAATAATTATCATCAATAATTCTAGGTAATTACTCAAACAAACTCTATTTTCAATATGAAATAGGTGTGAATGTCATATTCCTTGAGTATGACATAGCATATCTTTCTAAAGTCTGTTTCTTCTACTCTTTAATCAAAGCATGATCAAAGTTAATATTTTCTGGGTTTGAATACCATACAAGGATCAAGGTAAGTTAGGTGAGTTGTTTTGTAATTTAAACTATAGGTTTTATTCGGAGTTTAATTCTATGATGATTGTTTGATAAATTTATTGTTTTAAAAAGGACTTAATAATGATTTTTTGAGTTTCTGGGATTTTCCAGAGCGTCGGCAACTAGCGGCGTACAACTAGTCTACCGCTGAAGTTTTTGGGTGGTGTCGGCAGACTAGCGGTGTACCGCTAACCCTGCCGACACCCATAGTGTTTTGTTGGATTTTGGAGTTCTACTGATTTTTGAGAAACTCACATTTTTCTGCTTGCTAAAGATGCAGTGTTCACAAAAGTTCACTTCTACCTCTTTCAATCCGAGTAGCTCGCCTGCTTTATGCATTACCTTCATTCCCTTTTCACTCATATGCCCAAGTCTGCAGTGCCATGTGTTTGCATCTACCCCTGTAGATGCAACTGAAATTGAATTGTTAGTTCTAGATACAATATATAGTGTGCCATCTTTCTTACCTCGTACTATCACTATAGCACCCCTGGTCATCTTCAATGAATCATCACAAAAAGTGGTGGTTGTTCCCATTTGTGCCAACTGCCCGACAAAAATTAAATTCTTCTTTAATTGAGGCATATATCTAATGTCCTTCAACTAGAATTGTCATGTGGCGAATAATTTTTACAAAAATTATCAAAATAACTCATCGACCTCCTGAACTCGAAATTTTATGAATTCACATTTGTTTCCAAGGTTTTGGCATGTAGAAATCAAATCCGAAATTAAAATATTATTTTAAAGTTAAAAAATTACCAATTTTTGCCAAAAAGACTACCATGAGATAAAACGGTCATTTTTCTCGATGATCCCAAAACTAATAGATATTATACCCGTTGAAAAGCAATTTCATTCTAACTAGATTTTAGATTTGAGTTTCAGATTAGACTTTAGATGAAGAATCAAAATGGGTTGGGCTTCCAAGGGTATTTCAGTCATTTTTTCTCTAAGGTCAAGAATTTAGACAATATGATGTCCCTTAAGAAGCATTTTTAGTCCAAAATTCAGATTTGAGATAAAAATTAGACTTTGGATTGAGAATAGAGTAGATGAGAGGCCCAAGGTATTTTGATCATTTTGCTGGATTTTCAGAATTTTTAAGATAATTTGCACACAAAATAGAGGGGTTTTTTTTAGATGATTGGGGATTACTATTAGCTCACGTCGAGCCTTTCGAGAACTGAAAAACACAGAGAACTACACCTAAGTTTGCATATGTTCTATATATATATTAAGGATGCTTATACATTAGAAGTGAGATTCCAGATCTTAAATTATAAAAAAAGTATTGTTATAAATAGTGATTAGAAGAAATATAATTCTCGATGAGTCTGAGGCCGTACCACAACGAGCAAGGAATTCGAGACAAACGAGTGTTAAGAACAATTATAATAGTGAAAAATTACTGGTAATTAAAAGAAATAATTAAGGGATAAGTAAAAGGGATTAAAATCAGTGGAGAAGATGCTCAGGCATCGGGGCAGTTCCTTGAACCGGTATGAAATTCATTGTAACTCGGATAAGTTATAGGCTTGATTGCTATGAAGACCTTTGATTCGGTTGAACTAAAATAATTCAGGAACACTTCGAAACCGTGGTTAACGACGTGGCTAGAATAACTTTTAGAAAAACCCGTTCAAATTAATGCTAGACTCCCATTAGAAACCATGAGAAATTCTTCTTAATGATGAGAAAAATATGATTGAACTCATAAAAATAACGAAGAACTCATACATCACAAGGAATCAAAATAGATGAACAATCAAAACATAATTCTATTAAAAATGAAGAATTACAATAAACTCATACCAAATACAAGGGACTTCACCCATAGCCTTTGCAAGAATTTAAGCTTCCATGAAAGAAAGAAAAAATTACAGAAAATTATAAAAGAACTAAGAATAAGAAGGGATAATTTAATGGTGAATTCATCCTCTCTATTTATAGAACTAATGAACCATGAACTTCAAACGATCACACTACAAAAAAGGTGGGTTGTAGTGGTGACCATTTAGGAGCGGTGGAGCCAAAGCGCCTCTCAAACAATATTACACAGGCGGTCGGGTTTGACTGCCTGTACAAATATATTCTATTCCCGCAACAACACTTCCTCTTCTTTTGCAAAACCTTCCCGCCCAAATCCTGCCACTTCTTTTGCAAAACCCTCCCGCCCTCAAACCCTTCCTCTACATTGCTACAAACCCTTTTCTGTTATTTTGTATCAACCTCTCAATCGATATTTGTACCACATTGTTAGGGTTAGGGTTTTTTTCTTTCAGCAACAAGTGATTTCGAAGCTTATTCACTTCTATTACAGTCGAGGATCTTCTTCGTACAATAATCGAATCTTCTAATCGTTCCCGTCCATGGCGATGGTGGTTCTATTACTTTCGATCGGATTCTAGGGTTCCAATATTTGAGATTTGCTGGTATCTTCTTTTCCTCATTTTCTAATCTTCTATAGAAGGAATCTAACCAGAAAGACGTGATTCCGAAGTGATTTTTGAATGAGAAATTGAATTTTAGATTTTGAACTTAGATGTATGAATTTTAATCTTTTTGTTTCTTATGTTGATGATCCGTAGTCGGATTAATGAGATTCTCATGTGCTTTTCAATCTACAGGAAGTTGTGAAGTTGTGGTTTAGTTCGTTGATGATTTCCCTATCGTTGTAATGAAAAGTAATTCTTTTGAATAGGTTTTGATCAAAATCATTTCAAATAATTTTAACTGTAGAGGAGATTTGACATCATTTCTGTTTCTCTTCGATTGAGTTGCTAATCTAGTTACTAATAATCGTTCCCATCTTAATGATAGCTATAACCATTGTATTTGCAAGATTGAGTTGCTAATCTAGTTACTAATAATCGTTCCCATCTTAATGATAGCTATAACCATTGTATTTGCAAGAATGCGTGGCTAGTGTTTTGATTCTGTTGCAATTTATTATTTTTCTTTAATAATATTATGATCCCATTCCAGGAAATAATTTTGGTTGTTTCATGCTAATTTCGTTCATGAATGGTATGGTCAAAACTGAGATTCTAATAATCATAATAAGGTGGAGGAGAGACATTCTGTTTTCTCTAGAACTAAAAGCATCCATTGGTTTCTGTTCTTTGAATTTTTCAGTTAAGGGGTTTTGTTGTTATTTCCATACATGTAAACACAGAAATAAGTGCTTATTTCAGCATATTGCTTATTAAAGCACTTTTTAAAATTAAAAATGTGTTTGGTAACACCTAATGGGTAGGTGCCTACCCATAAGCAGTAATTTGTTTTGTGCTTTTATGAATGGCATTTCTATTGTCTTAGTAATTTGTTATGTGCTTTTCAGAGTTTGTTGTGGTTTTGCCAGCATTTGGTGTTCAACTTGAAACTCACTATTGGAGGTATTTCTTCTATATCTGAGATTTATTTAATTAATATATCTGAGATTTTATTTAATTAAGTGGACTGGATTGGATTGCAATCTTACCATTTCAGATTAATTGTTGGTTAAGACATGTCACTCGTGTCTATATTTGCATACCTTAGT